>PVJI01007861.1:0-75169 GCA_004026765.1 Micronycteris hirsuta | reverse complement strand
AAAGGGCTGGAGAGAAGTATTCCAAGTCATTAAAGGCAAGGACCTAAATCCAAGAATACTCTATCCAGCTAAGATCTGATTTAGAATAGAAGGGCAGATAAAGTGCTACTCAGATAAGGTCAAGTTCAAGGAGTTCATCATCACCCAGCCTTTATTGTATGAAATGTTAAAGGGATTTATATAAGAACATAATCAGCAAAAGAATAAAGCAAGCAAAATATAGCCAGAGACATTGAAATTAAGAACAATCCAACAGTAACCAGAGGGGAGGGGGGAGGGGACAATGAGGGGAAGGGTTTTCAGGAACCACTATAAAGGACACAAGGACAAAACCAAGGGAGAGGGTGGAAGCAAGGGGGGGAGGTGGATTTGGCTGGGGTTGGGGATGTGGTGGGGGGAAAATGCAGACAACTGTAAATGAACAACAATAAAGTAATTTTAAAAAATCACTTTTATTGTTTTCCCTGTGAATATCCAATTGCTCCTGTTCCATCAACATTTTTTAAAAATTGATCATTCTCCCTACCCGCCCCCTTCTGAATGACCCTGGCCCCTTTGTCAGAAACTCAATTGATCCTCTATTCTGTTCCACTGATCTATGTGTCTATCCTTGTTCCAGTGCCACAATGTCTTCATAACTATACCTTTACAACAAGACTTGAAATCAGGTAATGTTGATCCTCCAACTTTACTCTTCTTTTTCAAACTTATTTTGCCTAAGTCTTTTCCAAATAACTCTCCATACAAGTTTAAGAATCAGCTTATCAAATTCTAGAAAGAAACTTAGTTGTGTTGTATTGACTCTACAGATAGATCTGGGGGAAATTGACATTTGTATCAGTAATGATCCTTCAGAGAGACAGAATCAATAGAGGACCCACACACAAACACACACACAGATTTGTGTTAAGGAATTGGTTCAAGCAAGCCCAAAATCTACAGGGCGGGCAGCAGGCTGGAAATTCAGGTAAGAGATAGTACTGCACTCAGCAGGCTATAGACTCAGACAGGATTCTATAGTCTTGATAAAGAATTCCTTCTCTGAGAAAGCTTAGTGTTTGCTCCTAAAACCTTTGACTGGTTGAAAAGGCCCACCCACCTCATGGAGAGTTATCTCTTTTATTTAAGGTCAACTGATTATAAATGTTAATCATAGCACCATTTAGACTAGCATTTGACCAAACAAATGGCATAATACCCTAGCTAAACTGACACATAAAATTAATCATTACAATACCCTGACAACACTGAATGCTTAAAATCTCTTCATTTATTTAGAACTTCTTTTAACATATCTCAGAAAATTTTATACTTTTTAGTGTATAGGTTTAACACAAATTTTTGTTACACACTTTGAAGTTATTACAAAAGTACTATATTATTAATTTTAATTTATAATTTTAATACCAATTTCCTTACCAAATATTCACATACAAAATTAATAGAAATGGGTCAAAGACCTAAACAGATAAATTTATAAGATGTCTAGAAGAAAATATAGGTAAAAAATAAATCTTGTGTTCGTGACACAAAAAACATGAAGCATAAAAGAATAAATTGATAAACTAGACTTTGAAATAAAAACCTATTATATGTGAAAGATGCTGTTAAGGAAAGGAAAACACAAGCCACAGTCTGGGAGAAAATGGGTGATAGATTTGAACAGACACTTCACCAAAGAATATGTACCATGTTTTTCTAGTTAATAAGTACCTAAAAAGACTTTCAACATTATCAGCAGGCAAATGCAAATTAAAATCACAAGAAGACGCCACCATAAATCAATAGAATGACTAAAATGAAAAAAGACTGACAATAACAACAGTTGGTGAGGATGAAGTGTAACTGGAACTCTCGTACATTGTTGAAAACAATTTTGCAGTTTCCTAATAAGTTATCATATCATAAAACCTAGAAATCATATGTCCATATAAAAACTTAAAAATGACTATTCATATCACTTTTATTTATAGTAACCAAAACCTGGAAACAACCCAAATGTTCATCAACAGGTGAAGAGACTAAGATGCATCCATACAACAAAATACTATTTAGCAATAAAAAGGAACAAACTACTCACATACATACCAACATGGACAAACCCAAATGCTGTGCTGAACAAAAGCAGCTAGACATAAGAGAGTACGTATAGGAAGGCAGCTATGCTCACCACTATACCACCAACGCCAACTAGAGAGTACGTATAGGGTCTGGCAGAAATAAGGCCTGCTTGAGTGTGGTTGGTAGGGTAATAATATTGGTGTTAATAATTTATAGTTTTAATTTGGACATTTCACCTAAAATGTCATACGGTGTATGTGAGTGTGATATTGTTACATCACAGAATTACAAGTTTATGATTTTGTAATAAAAATGGGGCGTTATTTGTGCCAGACCCTGTATGTATGACCCCATTTACATGAAGTCTTATAAAAGACAGAGCTATGACTATGGTTGTGGTTACACATTTATATGCATTGTCAAACTCAGTAAATTGTACACTTTAAATGGGTGAATTTTAGTGTGTATGTGTTTATGTTTCTTTAGATCTTCCATTTTGGCATATAGAAGATATTTTGAAAAACCTTTCCAACTGATACAATTAAACGCTAGATTACATATTTACACACACGACACACACACACAAAATATGTAGGAGTACATCTTTAGTGTAAGGATAAAAAAAAATTAAATACATTCCACCAGAACGAAAGTTTTCACTCTTAATGCTCTTGTAGGCCGGAAGCAAACATCCCCACTGACAATTTCTGACTATAAGTATCCTCTCACATGAATTTGTAATCCAAATTTGCTGCCCATGCTCTGATAAAATGTCAAACAGATAAATTATAGAGCCCCACAATTATTAGTACTTCTAGGCGATAGCTAGGAATATAACTAAAATACAGATCCACTGTAGAGGGACTCAAATTTAACCTCCAAAATTCCTACAAATACAGCTTTCTGGACAACTAAAATAAACAGATATGGAATATAAAAAAGTGTTTAAATATTTAAAAACTAAAGAAAAGGTAGAAAATAAATGGAAAACAAACAACTATGAACAATCAAGCAGATTTATAAAAGAATCAAATGGAACCTTATAAAATGAAAAGATTAGACACAATTAAAGGTAGAATTAGTGAACTGAAAAATAAATCCAGATACATTATTAGGTGGTCTAAATAGACAAAGAAAAGAAAATTATAAAAATGAAGATAAGCAACATGAAAAGTTAAAAAAGTTTAACTTCCTAATCAGATTTCCAGAAGGCTGTTAATACAGAGAATGAGGAAGAAGCAATAATCAAATAAATAATGGCAGAGAATGTTCTAGAATTGGCGATTCAGCAATCCCAAGCAAGATAAATAAAAAGAAATCCATACCACAGACAAAGCATAGTGAAACTGCAGAACTCCAAATAAGAAACAGCAAGAAAGAATAAGTGAATTAGTTAAGAGCAACAATTAGACACACTCATTTGTGACAAGTAAATAATACAAGTAAAAACAAACTAGAAACACAAAAGAACTTCCTTAATATAATAAGGAATACCTAATTGAGACTTGTCTTACTGGAGAAATGTTAAAATACACCCTTTAAAATCAGGACAATAAAAGAATATTCACTATGTTTATTTCTGGGCAGCACAACTGGGGAAGAAATAAAGGGTTAAAGAATAAAAGGGGAGAAAAACACAAAATAGTCATTTATAAATTATATGATTTTCTATCTAATTAATTACTAGAATTCATTTGGTTGTTGAACAAAAAAAGATCAATATTCAAAAATTAACTGAATTTCTAAGCAGAACAGAAAACTGTAATTAAAGATATTACAAATTAAAAATATTTTAAAATCCTCCCCCACCCAAATAAGTTCTTAGGATAAAAATGATCCACAGATGCACAGGATCATTATGGAAGAAATTTTAAAATTTTTTAAATATTTAAATAAGACCTAAATAAAATGAGATTATGTTTAATAATTGGATATGAAGACTCATTGACATAAAGACATCAATTCACTACAAACTTACCTATATATTCAATGAAAGTCTAGTCAAAATCTCAACATGATTTTTATGAAATGATAATATGACCCTAAAATTTACATGGAAGGACAGAAAACCAAGAAAAGCAAGACATTTTTGGAGAAAAGAAGATGAGGAAACTTTCCCAACAGATTTTAAGACTATAGTAATCAACAAGATATTGGCCAGGGATAGACAAATTAACTAACAGAACAGAATAAAAAGCCAGAAATAAGACCTGTATGTATACGAAAAACTTGATATATGACAGGGTGGCACTGCAAATCCCTAGGAGAAGAATGAATATTCAAGACATGTTCCAGGGGGCAAGCTGATAGCCATATGGGAAAAAAAGTAATGAAACTGGATCCCAACTGTATAGCCTCCATGAAAAGCAATTCCGGGTAGGTTAAAGATTTAAATATGAAAGAGAAATTTCAAACTTCTAAAAGAAAAATAACCCTGATAACAATACTGGACAAAGACATAAAAATACATATAATCTAATATCTCTCATGAACATAGACACAAAAATTCTAAACCAAATATTAGCCAACCAAGTCCAAGAATATGTAAAAAGAATAGAATGCCATCATCAAGTGGGTTGGCAGAACATTAAAAATCAATTATAACTTACCAGTTTAAAAGAATAAAGGAAAAAACCAGATGTTCATAGCAATAGATGTAGAACAACAAAATTCAATACTCAACCATGATTAAAAACTCTTAGTAAACTAGGAATAGGAGGAAACTTCCTTGCTTTAAGGGCATCTCTTTAAAAAATCTACAGCTCTTATTATTCTTTATAGTAAAACACTGTTCCTCCTAAGACTGAGAACAAGACAAAGATAGTCAGTCTCGCCACTTCTGTTCAACATTCCACATGGAAATGGAGGTCCTAGATAATGGAATATAAGGAAGGAAATGGAAATGGAAATGAAAGGCATAAATATCCAAAAGGAAGAAAACTTTTTCTATATGCAGATGACATGATTGTTTACATTTCCTAGAGAATCTATAAAGAAGTTTAAGAACTTGCCCTGCCTGGTGTAGCTCAGTGGATTGAGCGCGGGCTGGGAACCAAAGGGTCCCGGTTCGATTCCCAGTCAGGGCACATGCAGGGTTGCGGGCCGGGTCCCCACTGAGGGCCATGTGAGAGGCAACCATACATTGCTGTTTCTCTTCCTCTCTTTCTCCCTCCCTCCCCTTCTCTCTAAAAATAAATGAATAAAATCTTTAAAAAAGAAAGAAGTTTAAGAACTAATAACTAAAATCAGCAAGGTCACAGGATATAGGGTCAATATACAAAAAAATCAACTGTGTATACACAGCAAACAATTGGAATATACAATCAAATAATCAAACAGTTCTAGTTATAGCATTGTAGAAAAACATAAGACATGATAGGCCTTTAAACTAAAAAGTAAAAAATATTCCAAAGAAAAATTAAAGACATAAATAAATGAAGACATGTGCTATGTTCAAGGATTAAAAAAATTCAATGTTGTTATGATTTTTGTCTCTCTAAACTGAACTACAATTCTAATCAAAATCCTACCAGATGTTTTTGTAGAAACTGACAAGCTGATTCTCTGGAAATACACATGGAAATGCAAAGGAACTACACAGTCTAAAGCAAACTTGAAAGAGACCACAGTTGGAACATATATACTACCGATTTTCAATATACACTTTAAAACCACAGTACTCAAGTCAGCACAGCACATGGATAAATAAATACATCGATAGCATAGACACACTCACACACTTATACAATCATGACAAAAGCACTAAAACAATCTAATGGAGGCTTAAAATCTTTTTTTAAAAGACTTTATTTATTTATTTTTAGAGAAAGGGGAAAGGAGAGGGAAAGAGAGGGACAAAAAACATCAATATGACAGATAAACTTCAATCAGTTACTTCTTTCACCACCACCCCCCCCAGGGGAGACTAGCTTGCAACCCAGGCATGTGCCCTGACCAGGAACCGAACCAGTGACTTTTCAGTCTGCAAGCCTGCACTCAAACCACTGAGCCACACCAGCCAGAGCATAGAGGGGTTAAAATCTTTACAAAAAACAGTGTTGAAATGACTATATAACCATATAAAAAAATAAACATTGGCCACCTACCTCATACCATGTACAAAAATAATTTGAAATAGACCACAGACTTAAAAGCAAAAGTTAACATTATAATGTTGCTAGATAAAAACATAAGAGAACATATGTTCAACATGAGAACACAGAGAAAACATAAGAGCATAACTAAGGGTTAAGCAAAAGTATCTTAGAGCAGAAAAGCTTTAACCATAAAAGGAAATAACTGATACACTTCATCAACATAGAAACTTCTGCTCAAAAGACACTACTAAGAAAATGAACAGATGCCCTGGCTGGCGTAGCTCAGTGGATTGAGCGTGGGCTGTGAACCAAAGGGTCGCAGGTTCGATTCCCAGTCAGGACACATGCCTGGGTTGCAGGCCAGGTCCCTAGTGGGGGCCACATGACAGGCAACCACACATTGATGTTTCTCTCCCTCTCCTTCTCCTTCCCTTCCCCTCTCTAAAAATAAATAAATAAATAAAATCTTAAAAAAGAAAAGAAAATGAATAGACAAGCTCTAGATTGAGAGGAAATGTCTGCAAAATATATACCTGACAAAGAATCAGTATTGAAATATATAAAGAAATACTACAACTCTGACCAGCATGGCTTAGTGGGTTGGGCAAAGAGAAAGGTCATGAGTTCGATTCCTTGTCAGGGAACATGCCTGGGTTGCATCAGGTCCCTGGTTGGGGGCGTGAGAGAGGCAACCAATTTATGGTATTCTCACACATTTATGGTATTCTCACATTGATGTTTCTCTGCTTCTTTCTCCCTCTCTTCCCCCTCTCTAAAAATGAATAAATAAAATCTTTTTAAGAAAAGAACTACTACAACTCAATAAAAAAAAAATGATTTAACCATTTTTTTTCATGTGCCAATAAACACATTAAAAAATGTTCATTAGCCACAGGGAAAAGCTAATTGAAACCACAATGAAACATACTCACCAGAATGGCTAAAAATAGTATAAAAAGACTGACAACACAAAATATTGGTGAGGCTATAGAACAACTGGAATTCCCATAATTGTTGATGGGTATGTAAAATGGCACAACCACTTTGGGAAAGGTCTAGCAATTCTTTGAAAAACTAAATTCATACCTATCCTATGACCTAGCACTTTTATTCCCATATTTATCTACGAGAAATGAAAACAGGTGGTCATATAAAGACTCGTACAAGAATGTCCATGGCAGCTTTGTTTGTAACAACCAAACACTGGAGTGGCCAAGTTGGCCATCGACAGGAAAAAGGATAAGCAAGCTGCAATGCTATCATACAACGGACAAATATTTAGCAATGAAAAGAGAAGAACTGTTGACACACCAACAACACACATAAACCTCAAAAACATTACACTGAGTGAAAAAAAAGCCTTACACAAAGGAGTCTATATGCTATCATGTATATGAAGTTCTAGAATAGGGAAAACTCACATATACAAGAAAATGATAGTGTAGCTTCCTCTGGCTGATAGGCACAGGAATTGACTGTGAAAGACCATGAGGGAACTTCCTGGGGTGATAGCAGTGTTCTATATCTTGATAAGAGTTTGGATCACACAGGAATAGGTTTTTTTTGTTTGTTTTTTTGTTTTTTTTTTAATAACAGGTTTTTTTTTTTTAAAGGTTTTATTTATTTATTTTCAGAGAGAGGAGAAGGGAGGTAGGAAGAACAATGTATGGTTGCCTCTCACATGGCCCTCACTGGGGACCTGGTCCGCAACCCAGGCATGTGCCCCGACTGGGAATCGAACCGGGACCATCTGGTTCCCAGCCCGCGCTCAATCCACTGAGCTACACCAGCCGGGCAGGAATAGGTTTTGTTAAAACTTACCAAATAGAAGACAAATTTCTTTGTATGTAACTTTTCTCTAGGAAGGGAGAAAAAAGACTAACAAGTATTGAATTCTAGTTAACAATACAGTATACGCAGATGTGCTTAGAGATAAAGTGCACTCATGTCTGCAAGTTATTTTGAAATGTGTAAACAAAAGATGTATTGACAGACACGTGACACAGCAAGTATACGAAACTGTTCATTGTAAAATCTTAGCAATATAAGTGTTACAAAATAAAGCAGGAAGTGGTAACAGGAAAATCAATTTTACCCAGGATAAATAAAAGATTGAGAAAAATAGTGAAACAAATAAATCAGGGAAGGGGCAGGGGTGACAAAAAGGGGTGATTTTAAATAGTGAGGTCAGAGAAGGCCTCACTAAGAAGGTGCCATTTGGGAAAAGACAAGAATAGGAGAGAAGAAATCCTGTAATTATCCAGAAGAACATCCAGGCAGATGGAGTGACAGAGGCCAGTGAAGCTAGAGCACAGTGAGACGAAGAGTAACAGAACTGAAATAAGGAGAGGTAAATAGTGGAGCAGATCACCCAGGGCCTTGTACCCTGTACTTTTCCAAAAGGAAACCACTGGAGATTTTTGGGCCAATGAATGGTCAGATCTGACAATCTTTTTACTGATTTTATTAAGAGAGAGAGGAAGCGGGAGAGAAAGAGAGAGAAATGTGGATTTGTTGTTCCATTTATTTATGCATTCACTGGTTGCTTCTTGTATGTGCTGAACAGGGATTGAACCTGCAACCTTGGTGTGTCAGGACAACACTCTCACTACCTGGCCAGGGACAGGCAACTTTGGTAAAAGATCCCTCTCGAGACTGTGCTAAATAAAGGCACTATCATTCTTTCTCAATCAGAGTTCCAGGGAAAGAATTAAGCCTTGATGCACTGTGAGAAACATTTTGAGATATATATCAAGTCATTACATTGCACATCTTAAACTAATACAATGTTATAATACATGTCACTTATATCTCAATAAAACTGGGGGCAGGGGAGCCTTAATGACTTAAGTAATCCTTTGTATGTAATGAATTAAGTACTCTTGCTATACATCAAGAATAATACTAGTTAGTAATGTACTATCCTTGGGAGAATTGAGAAAATAGTCACTTAAATTCTTTTCTGTTTTCTAGTATCGCATGAGTTCCATCTAGGAGGTTAAGACTGGAAACAAGGAAACCAGTTATAGTAATTCAGGAAGAAATGGTGATGGCCTGGATGAGGGTGGTAGCAGTGAAGGTAGAGAGATGTGACCATATCTAGATATACTTGAATATAAGCTAACGTTGAGTTTGCCAACAGATTGGATACAGTGTGAGAAAAACAGAGAAGTCAAGGACAGCTCCAAGGTTTTCAGTTTGATCACATGGAAAATGACATTGTCATGAACTGAAATGGGGAAGACTGAGAAAATCAGAAGCTGAATTTTGGATATGTTATATAAAACTGCCTATCAGACAGCCAAGAGGACCTGTATGTAAACCACTGGAGTTCAAAGGAAAGTCCAGATGTGAAACTGATACTTAACATAGGGACCTGTCAGATGGCATTAGCCATGGCTTGGCACGGATGTAATCGAGGAAATAAATATATGTAAAGAAAAAAAGAAGTCCAAGGACTGAACCTAGAGCCCACCACTGTTAAACCATTTGGGGAGCTTCAGAAGAACTGGCAAAGAAGGCAGAAAGCCAGGGGGGTAGAGAGAAAACAGGAAAGCAGGGTTCCCTGAGGATCACGTGACCAAATGTATCAAATAGTTATTCAACAGAGTGACTTTCCCCTCCCCTCTTAAGATGGGAGAAATAGCCACATGCTGGTACAATGATGAGATACAGCTGGGCAGAGGGTAGGGAGGTGGGGTGATAACCAAGAGTAAATAGGGGGAGTTGTCAATGGAATCACAACTTGAGTAGGTGATAGGGGATAGGATCTAGTGTACAGATGCAGGGTTTTGCTCTTGCCAGGAATCTGGAAAAGTACATTCGCATGTTAAAGGAGATAGAGAATAATATATAGACAAACTGACAAGTGGGTCAGGAGATGTTGTAGCAGCTTGAGAATTTCTGTTCCAGTTGTTCATAACAGCAGAGTTTGGCATAGGAAAAATAAAACTGGAAATAACCCACATGTGTATCAGCAGGATTAGTTGTAATGTCCCTGGTCACATTCTTAGGTAGGGCAGTAGAATCTCACTTGTTTACTTCCTCATACTTTATGTGTATGTTCCATTTTTCATGTGCATAAAATAAAAAAATACATGTAATAATTATGCATAAATGTTCTACTTTAGACAAGGGACTGGAATTGAGGGGTGGTCAAAGGAGACTTGCATTATACCTATATTAATTATTTATGTATTATTTTAATTATTACAAATAAAATGTTGCTATATTGTTTGCATAATATTTCTGGACACCTAAGTTCTCTATGTAAATGGGATTATAAATCATCTTCTTCATTTTTTAGTATGCTGTACATTTATATCAGAGCCTAAATATATTCATGACTGGAAAATAAATTTTAAATAATCATGTATAAAATATTATAAGTATATGAAAAACCACTAAAAGAGTAGGTCACAAGTGTTGCATGCAGGTGGTAGTAGGGTTATATGGGCAACTTTTCCCTTTTTGTTTTTTTAATTTCAAGAATACTTTATTGATTATGCTATAACAGTCATCCCATTTTTTCTCCCCTTTATCCCTTTCCGCCCTTCACCCACTCTCCCCTCCGGCATCCTCCCCCTTACTTCATGTCCATGAGCCATACATACACGTTTTTTTGGCTTCTCCATTTCCTATACTATTCTTAATCTCCCTCTGTCTATTTTGTACCTACCAATTACGCTTCTTATTCCCTGTACCTTTCCCCCCATTCTTCCCCCTCCTACTCCCCGCTGATAAACCTCCATGTGATCTCCATTTCTGTGATTCTGTTTCTGTTCTGGCTGTTTGCTTAGTTTGTTTTTGATTTTTAGGTTCAGTTGTTGATAGGTGTGAGTTTGTTGTCATTTTACTGCTCAGTTTTGATGATCTTTTTCTTTGATAAGTCCCTTTAACATTTCATATAATAAGGGCTTGGTGATGAAGAACCCCTTTAACTTGACCTTGTCTGGGAGGAACTTTATCTGCCCTTCCATTCTAAATGAAAGCTTTGATGGATAGAGTAATCTTGGATGTAGGTCCTTGCCTTTCATGACTTGGAATACTTCTTTCCAACCCTTTCTTGACTGTCAGGTTTCTTTTGAGAGTCTTACAGGAGTTCCTTTGTAGGTAACTGTCCCCTTTTCTCTGGCTGCTTTTAAGATTCTCTCCTTATCTTTCATCTTGGTTAATTTAATTATGATGTGTCTTGCTGTGTTCCTCCTTGGGTCCAATTTCTTTGGGGCTCTCTGAGTTTCTAGGACTTCCTGGAAGTCTATTTCCTTCACCACAGAGGGGAAGCGCTTCATTATTTTTTCAATTAAGTTTTCAATTTCTTGCTCTTCCTCTTCTCCTTCCGGAACCCTTATGATTCAGATGTTGGAACCTTTAAAGTTGTCCCAGAGGTTCCTAAGGTTCTCCTCATTTTTTGAATTCTTGTTTCTTCATTCCGTTCCAGTTGAATGTTTATTTCTTCCTTCTGTTCCAAATCGTTGATTTGAGTCCCAGTTTCCTTCTCTTCACTGTTGGTTCCCTCTGTATTTTTCTTTATTTCACTTTGTACAGCCTTCACTTCTTCCTTCATTTTGTAGTGGTACTCAAATAATTTCTGTGAGCATCCTGATGACTAAGATTTTGAATTCTGTACCTGATAGGTTGGCTATCTCCTCATCACTTAGTTCTTTTTCTAGAGTTTTTTATCTGTTCTTTCATTTGGGCCATATTTCTTTGCTTCAGCACACCTGTTGTGTTGCAAGAGGTGGAGTCTTAAGTATTCAAAGGTGGGGCAACCCACTTGCTGTGTTGTGGGGGAGGGGTCAGAGAGGCAACAATGCTGCTTGCTCAGCTCTTACCCCACTTTCAGTCATTTCCCCCAGCTACCCACAAGCAAATCGCACCCTTTTGGTGCTGATTCCCATGTGGGTGGGATTGTGTATGTTCTAGGACCCCGTGGGTCCCTCCAACAGATTCTCTCGTGAGACTGAGAGCTTCTCCTGCCACCACAACCCCACAGGTTTTTAAAGTCCAAGATTTTGAGGCTTTATTTCCCTGTGCTGGAACCCTAGGTTGTGTGGTCTGTCTCGTTCCCCAGTTGTTCCTCCCAGTTTATCCGCACATGAATGTGGGACTGCCCAGTCCACCAGCTACTGCCTTGTTTTGCATCCTCTCTGCCCTGGCTACCAGTCTCCACTCCTCCTACCAGTCTGGATGAATGTTTCTTTAACACCTTGGTTGTCAGGCTTCCATACAGTCTGATTTTCTGGCAGTTCTGGTTGTTTTTGTGTGTTTACATTGGTTGGTAAACTGGTTGTTGTCCTTCCTTTAGTTGTGTAAGGAAGCAAAGTATACCTACCTATGCCTCCATCTTGACCAGAAGTTCTTCAAACTCCTTTTTCTTTTTTTTTTGGTAATATTTTTTAAAGATTTATTTATTTTTAGACAGACAAGGAACAGGGAGAAAGAGAGGGAAAGAAACACCAATGTGTGGTTGCCTCTGGCGTATCCCCTACTTTGGACCTGGCCCATAACTGAAGCATGTGTCCTGATTGGGAATCGAACCACAGACCCTTTGGTTTGCAGGCCAGCACTCAATCCACTAAGCCACACCAGCCGGGGCCCCTTTCTATTTTCTTATAGCACCTTCAATATGGCAGGGGGAACAGAATGAACAATAAGCATGTACTGACTGCATACTGGAAATAAAAATTTTGTAGGTAAAATAAAACCGTATAAAAGAAAAGTTAATACAGCTAACTAAAAACTAGAGTGCTAAGGAACAAGGATGATTTGACAACTAAATCAAGAAACAATGACTACCCCTAGCCAGGTAGCTCAGTTGATACGCCAAGATTGCAGCTATGGGTTGGGGACGGTGAGGGGAGATCTAGCAAAAAGGAAAAAGGACTCATGGACATGGACAACAGTGTGGTGACTGCAGGGTAAGGGGGTGGTAGGGGGCACATATAAGGGGAATAGATGGTAATGGGAAAAACACAATACTTTTTTTAGTTTTAAAAAAGAAAAATAGAAAGGAAGGGAGAGAGAATGAGAGAGAAACATCGATTTGTTGTTGCACTTATTGGCTGATTCTTTATGTGCAGTGACTGGGGATCGAATAAAATTAAAAAACAAAACAAAACAAAACTCCTAGTACCTTCTGTTTTTCCATCTCTTTTTCTCAGTATACAGAACTGAATTTTGCTTTTAATTGGATTCTAATCTCTTAATAAGTGATCACTTGATTTCTTCATGATGTCATTGGCTTTGACAGTTCACTTCCAGATATTACATACTAAATAGGTGACCCTGGGTTAAATACATGACTTGAATTTCATTTACAGCATGGGGATAACTACTCCTGCCTCAGCCCCTTTTAGCTATTGGTAGGTTGCCTGCTGCTCCCCTGGAATTAGCCTTCAGCCAGCTGGTCAGCATATCAAGAGATGTCACTCCACAACCCAGCAGGACTGAAAATGGTCAGGTCTGTTCTATGTCTAAAAGTGGAGACGCCAAGCATTTATGCAACCCTATCAGGGGAAAGGCCTAAATGGAATAGACAGTGTCCTGTAGTTCAGTGGCCCCTGAACTATATGAGGTCAGCTCTTTTCTAATCTTATTCTCCCACCTCCCCTTCCCATGGCTCCTTTCTGAGTGCCAGTGCTCCTGATTTCAGGTGAGAAGGTATCTTCTTTGTTCTCATGCCTTTGGATGGAATTCTTGCAATGACCAAGCGCTGACGTACATTGGGATCAAATCTGCTCTGAAGCCTTCTCTGCTTCATTCTCCCCAGACTGGATTTCTCCTGAGTTTCTATGCTTGGCCAAGCACTGATTCTGCTTTACTAACTTCTGAACTTGACCTCTGAGAGCCGATGTCAGAGGTCTCTTACTCCCTGTCCCCAACCCCTTTCCTAGGCACTTCCCCATATCCCTGTTAAGTTTTCTGTAAATGCCTGTTTTCCTCTAGCATCAAATCTTACCATCTTCTTGGTGAACATCTGATAGGAGCAGTCATCCAACACCCTGGCCTTGTAGGTGTTTCAATGATCTGTCATCGTTTTAACAATCTTCTTTACTACCCCTCAGCCACCTACTCCTTTAGTCTCCCTTTGACCTTCCCACTGCCAAACCTGTGCTGCCTCTAAAATCACTAATTACAACTCCGCAGTTCTGAACTGTTTCCTATCTTTGGTATTTGAACAAACACCAAACCTGTCCTTAACCCCCATCACTAACAGTCTCTTCCTTCTCTCCATTTATCAGAACCTCCTTTCTTCACTCCTGACTTATCCAGCTTAGTTCTCTGCTCCATCATATCAGGAACCTACTGTAAAAGGCCCGTGTCTCTTTCCTTTCATCATGTATGCATGGAAATGCCTTATCCCTGAATGAATCCATGCTCTTACTTACTTTCTCTGTGTCTATGTTTAGATGATACACATAGCTGGGGAAAAAATTCCACACAATCATGTACCTCTATAGAACTCTACAGCATCAGCTAAACCTTAACAGCATCCAGCAATTATTTTGTCACTGGTCAGTCTAAATGACTATTTTAAATCTTCTCTGTTCTCCACTCAAACATCTAATCCCCACATACTCTTTTGCTTACTCTCGGTATCTGATCTCATCACCTACTTCATCAAGAAAATAAAAGCTATCAAACGGGAATTGACTCAACTTTCCCACAACACATTCATTCATTCAGCATTTATTAAACACCAGCAGAAGCCTGGTCTCTGGAATCAGTCACCTATGTTCCTATTCTAGTTTTGTCCTTTGGGTGAGTTACTTAACCTCTTTGTGCTTCCAGTTTATTCACTTCTAAATTGCAGGTAAGAGTAGTACCGATCTCACAGGGTTGTTATAAAGGTTCAATAAGGAAAGTATATTTGGAGCATTTACAATGGTACCTGGCAGAGAATAAGCATGCCACTAACGCTAGCCATTGCTACCACCATGGTGATGATAACCACGTGGGTCAGGCACCAGATGTAATGCAAATCTACACTCATCCCTTCCCGCCTTCCCCTCCTGTAACAATAAGAAATGTCTGTGTCTCCTCCATCTAAGGCCAATACTTCCACTCCCCTTCTTTTCACTGAGATAAAAACAAAATATACTGCTTAATATGAGAAGACTGGGAAGGTGAAATAACTTGTCTAAGGTCAAAAGGCCATTAAAATGTACAGTTGGGTTTAGAAATCAAATCCAACTCTATAACTTCCACATATCCATTGTATTTAATTTGACAGAAAGTTCTACCTAAATATCTCAGTTCCTGCTAGAGAAGTGATGCTCATTTTGACAAATGAGAATTTCTCCTAAAGTAAATATGGGCTTTTAAAGGCCTGAAACTTCAAGTATATATGAAATACTAAATTATAGAGGAGGAAGTACTGAATTCTGAAGGTGGTCCAGGAAGGCTTCATAGCCTATAGGACGCTAACAGGAATACTGTGAACAAGAAGTATGCAGAAAATTCCTGGCTGAGAGTTAACAAGGGGCAGGGAATGCCTTGATGGTGAGAAGAAGTTCAGGCTGCTACCGGCAGGAATCTCCTGGACATGACAAAATCTGTTTAATAAAAGAGAGGAATATATTAAAACTATTTGGCATGTGGGCCCGAATCAAACAGTACAGCATGAAAGTCTGGAGATCACCTGAGGACTAAAAGCAGCATCCCTTCAAGTAGGGAGTTAGAGTTCCAACAGCTGTCAAGGAATCCCAAGACTTCAAATGCTGCTAAAGAGGCAATATAAAAGAACTTTAAGGAGCAACTGTGGAGGTGTAGATAAGAGATTCCACTATGTTCAGAACACCTGGAATCACTTAAGAGACATCTGTTATCATCTGGGAATCAGAGATTAGAGCACAGGACCACTGGTTTAGGTCAATTCAGAATAGCATTTCCATTTCTCCAGAGCAACTGTTCATAAAACTTGGGCTTTTTATCACAGCTTTACACAAACTCTTTATTATGTCATTTAAGACAGTACGGTTTTCCCACAAATTAAAGTAAATACAATGAATACATTTTAAAGTGAAGAGAAAGAGAATATGAAAAAAACTAGACATCCTAAACACCACAATATGCCAATAATTCTTATATACATTGTATTTAATTCTCACACCAAAGATATTAATTCATTAATTAATGAATTAATCAATAATGTTATTATCTCCAAAATGAAACTTGGAAGTGAAATATCTCGCTCAGGGACATACACTTCATACAAAGAGGCTGAGATATGACTCTAAATCAGTCTGACTTTGCCACTAATACCTGTTCATATACGGAGAGGCAGCCAAAAAAAAAGTCACAAAGTGATGTCTCTTTATAAAGCTAAATCAGGCTTATAAATAAAAGCCATCTAAAAACAGGAATTTACTTTTAAAATTAGTGTGTATAATTAGAAGCATTCTCACCTAACAGGCACGTGAGAACTGTAAGGGAAAGACAAAGGAGTGGAATTTTGTACTGGAGAATGGACAGCCCAGTGGACTGGCCTGGGTGGCAGTGACCAGCACTCACTCTCCGCAGTTCCTTTATCATGCTCCCCAAAGCCTTTGTGGTGGGCCAGGACTGGTACCCTCTCACATTGTAGCTGGCCCTGCTTCAGTCACAGACACCAGCCCCAGTGCGTCTGGGGGTGGAGGGGACTGAGAAAGTGTGCAGGCAGCTCCCTGCAGGCCACCTTTCTTACCACCAGGCTGGGGGGACAAAAACTCTCAGAGCCAGCACTGCTGTAAGAGAAAGCCATAGTGTTCTGGCATGAGAAAAGCAGCACAATTTCATTCACTTTTACATGCCTGTACATTACCCAAACTATAAAACAATGGAGAAAATTAGGGGGATAGAAACATCGAAATTGGATACCATTCTAGGCCCTCTCTTCATAATAAGAGTCCACAGCTTGGTTGCCAGGAACAAACATTACTCAATAACGGATTTCACGAACTTCTTTAAAATTATTTTTTCACTCACTCCTAAAATATGTCTTGTTTACAACTTAATTTTTCTAGATTAGCAAGAGATAAGATCAAAAATTGTTGCAAAAAATAACATGGTGGCTTAAGAGACCTGGGCCGCAGCATATGGCACTGGCATGAGATTCTAAAACTCACTCATTATAAAAACTGCCTTGGTCAGACCATCTTACCAGAAACTGCAGATGGAAAGCACAGCTCCTTCATTCACACACATAATTACTTCCTTCCTTCATTCATTCACTTACATAAATGTCTGAACAAAGGGGTTGCTTAATACATGCTTGGTTAATGAGTAGAATTATTTAGCAAACAACCTAGAGGTGATTTTCAGATGTTAAGCAGCAAATTTCTAGATTTAAACTAAGCTCAGTCTAACCTGAGGTAGCCAGATTCCAGGGTGATGATCAACAGTAAGACTGGAACTCGGGAAAATTAATGTTCTAACACTGGATCTTAAAGCCACAACAAATGTCTCTTAAGAGCATGACTTGTGTCCTGGACCCCTCTAGGGAGCAGCCTCATTTAGGATATACATGAGGACGGCCGCTACCAAAAGCATCGCATAGCAAAGTAAATTTTTGTCTACTCCCTCACAAAGACACTGTGAGCAACCCTAGAGTGGTGGAAAGGCACAGCATAGGAACAAGGAAAATCACTTCTGCAATCATTGTTTTTCATTTAGCATCTTCACAGATTTCTACTCCTGGGTCAAATTAGATCTGCTCAGGCAGAGGGGAAGAGCACGGACAACACTTACCTTCAAAGAGGAAAGGACACTTACAATGCCCATTTGCTTTTAAAGGTTCTCATACAGTAACAGTATTAAGTTCTCATTTTCAGCATTAGCTGAAAGAGTGTTCAAAGCCTTAAAAGGGTAGGGGGTGGGGGCAATGGAGGGGCCTGCAGAGGCATCACAGCTGCCTTGAAAGCTGGAAGACTGCTGCAGTCACAGTCCATTGGTCTCATGCCTGTGGTTTCCTTTCATTCTCAGAGTCAATTTAAATTACTAATAATCAAGAAACCTATACAACAAGACTTCTATTAAAGACAACTACTAATAAAATCAAAACTAAATATCAAATTGGATCATGGTACGGCTGGCTCCTGGGTTATAATTTAAGCTTCCATGAAGTGCAAACTAATGCATTAGAGGCACTGCTCCGAAGAACAAAATTAATTGCCTTTGTGAGTTCCCCCAACTCGCAAAACTCCTTCAGGGAAGTTACTGCTTTGTTAACAAACAGTAGCCACTTAAAATCCCAGATGCTCTTAGTATCACATACATTCTAGGTGGGACAGAGGCATGAGGAATAAATTTTTATGTAAACTTCTCAATAAATTGTGCCAACAGTTTAAAGCAGGGGCCCCTTACTATAATCACATGAACCATAAATACAAATGCGTAATCTCATTTATAATTCTGATTAAAAAATAACTGACCTGATGAGTGAAATGTGGCTACCTTTTACTTGATTTTTATTTTTCCTGCTAAAGTTACTATGCAAAATATACTGAGAAAGAGTAAATTCATAGTTATCATGCAGCCCACAGTGCTCAGTGGCATGTGGCCTGGGGCAAGCATCGCCTTCTCTGGGCCTCAGGGGAAAACTGGAAAAGATGACCTGATAGAGCTATAAATTTCATGAGAATATAAAGTTTCCTGATCACTGCTGTGGTCCCGATATTCGTTTGCTGAAAAATGAATAGAGCCCATACCATAGGCTCTATATCCTGACTGTGCAATATATAAATTATAACTCATTTAATCCCTACAACAATACCTTGACGGGAAATGATTATTCCCACTTCATAGATAAGAAAATGAGGTTCAAAAAGAAAGCCAACTGTCCAAGATCACACAGCTACTGGGTGGAGTGGAGATGTGAACCAAGTCTGTCTAATACCAAAACCTATCCTCATTAATATTTTCTTCCACTAAGAGAAAAATAAGTATTTCTGTGAAACTGAAGTATTTTACTTTACCACACATGAGTCAAATCACTGTAGTCCATTCAACAAGGGAAGATGTATACTATTTTTAATTCCTAAAGTCTATTTTTAATATAGGACTTTGACACCTTTACATTTATGGAATTCTGAATAACCTAGAGGACAGAGCATTGCAGGAGCCCTTGCCCCTTTGTCCACTCCATTTCCTCCAGCTTTTGCCATGGTACATAGTTTATCCCCTACAATTCTAATCCATTGATGAGATGCCAAACAGTGTGTTGTTGGAATAGCCCCTATTCCTCCAGCATGCACAGTCCAAATTTTTGCAAAGCAGCTACAAAGGCAATTTTGGAAACATACAACTCTTAGCAACTCTCCCATCTGGTTTCACACCAGCTCCTTCCTCCATAAGCCCACAGAAGTCACAGTCAGCTCCTGTTTTCTGGGAAACTAGCTGTCTTTTCATCTTGCTGGGTGTATGTTATGTCTGTCTGTCAGCAAATTGGGAAATGGCCTCCATCCTGACAGATACATTTTGTAAAGCCTTAAAAGCACATACACTAATGTGAAGAAAAAAAGGAAATTTTTCTGGTTTTGGACTCTGGCTATTTGCTCTTTACAGCTTATATGTCAAAGGAATGGGATTTCCCAGGTAGATGTACTAATGTAAAATGCATTAGTGTTAAGGTGGGGGCTCCCAATCCACCCAGGGCCAAAGGGTTAATACAAAATGACAGAATTTAACGACTGCTATTACAGTTGCCAGGCAACCAAGAGAAGGTGTGCCATAAAGGCCTAATTAATGAATGAGGTAGCAAGAGTTTCTGTTAAGTTGGTAAGCAGTTCACAGTTCACCATTGGTTGGCTTTGCCCAGATGGTAATACTCTTAAGCTTTCTTAGCTCCACTGAGCAGCAGCAAAATAATGTGATTATAGTTGCAGCTCTGGCTAAAGTTCTGACATCCTTTCCATACTCAGTGCAATTTCTCAAGGTAGTTGAAACAACAGTCTTCTGCACAGATTCGTATCGAGGACCGTGTGTTTGCATTTGGTTCCTTACACAATCCAGACCCAGAAGAACACTGGGATGATTATTTGCTGGGCACTCTTTTGCTGCAATAACTTAAGAGTAGTCAAATTTGGGGCCCAAGCTGAATTGCCATTGGATTTAGAAGCTTTGTTGGAAAAATGTTCTTTTTAAAGAAAAGCCCAGATGACAGTAACAAAGGACTACAATTGGAGTGCCCACTACTTGCTGAGATCTGTCTTAGCGCTTTACATTCATTATGTCTAGTTTTCACAGCCCTCTAAGGTAGAAATCATCAGCTCGTTTTATAAGTTACGGCTCAAAGAAACTAAGTAGCTTGCTCAGCATCACACACACTGCTAGAATGCAGATGAGCCAGGATTCCAACCCTGTCCTGACTCCCAGGCCCACTCTGGCCACCCTACACAACATTGCCACCGTTGTGGGTGACATTATGACGACCACTGCCCTCCAGAGAGAACTTCATGAGGTGTCAAACACAGAGCTGATGCTTAATATCTACTATTTTATTTGACCTTCATCCTTATAACTGAGATTCTGCTGGTGTTATTAATTCCCATTTTAAAGAAAAGGAAAATGAAACTCAGTTAAGTATTTGTCCAAAGTCACAAACTTAGTAAATGAGGAAACCAACGTGCAAACTCAAGTTTGTGGGTTCAAAGCCTGCTCTCCTTTCATTACTGTAGCTCTGAAAGGCTGGCTATAATTTAATTTCCATTCTGGAAATGGACAGTACATTTGTTCCCTCCATGCCATGAGCTTCATTAAATATGTGAACTTTTCTTTAAAGAGTGTACCCTCTACACCAGAATGTAGCTCAAAATCACCACATATTCAAACAGGGGGAGGTCCCTGAGAGCAGGTGTAATGAATTGGCAAGAGAGGAAAAAAGGTTTCCTTCACCCCAATCCTCAGCTAAGTCTTGGCGAAAACAAGAGGGGTTGGGTTGGGTAGTGGGTGGGGGGCGGAGGGTGAGTGCAGAAGAGGCAGCTGTCTCAGATGGCCTGAGCTCCAAGGGAAAATGCTCTTATTCTTTTTAAGGGAGGAAGGTCTGCGCATGCCAAGGGGCCAAAGGGGCCCCCAAATGAACAAAGATAAAAAGAGGAGGAAGAAAGATTGGTCTGAGACCAGTTAAAGTGTTCTCATTAGTGGGCCCCCAACTTCAAAAGTAATCAAAGTAGAGGACCCAGCTCAGTCTAGCAAAAGATCAGAAGAATTGCCCCTCCCGCCTTTCTCTCACCAAAGTACAGTCTTTGTACCAGGCCCAGCAACTAGTGCAGACAAACATTTGCTTTTCTTACTATAAGAGATATTTAAAATATCAAACTCTTTTCAGACTTATCTTGGCAGAGTTAACGTTATCATTTTTTAATGGTTTGGCCCATATTATTTACAACTGACTCTTGCTCACCTATGACAAGTTTTAAAATTGAAGACTGGCTTCCCGCTGCCACCCAGTATATGTGTGGGCTTCCTCAGTCCCACTGTTTGTGAATGTACACTTGGGGAAGACAAACAATATTAGTTTAAGCAAAATAGAAATAGAAGACAATCAGGCACCTTTGCCCAATAGAAACAGCATGCATGCATGCATTCATTCATTCATCAAATATCCCATGAGCATTTAAAAGGCAAAATGCTAGTGATTTAAGTACAAAAATAGAACTTTTAGATTATAAGCCTTCAAGACTGAGATTACAAACAACACTTCTTCCAAGTACTTAACTTACTTGAGGGAACTTTCTTCTGCCTTAAACTGCCAGCTCACTCACTCGCTCAGTGACTCTCCACCTCAACTCGTCCCCTCTCTCTGCACCCTAATGCAGGTCCCACAGCTTCTCTCCTGACCTATCACAAGTTCCTCCACCATTAAGCCAAAATGACTTCCTAACACACAAATCTGATGTCACCCCCATGAGATTCTTTAGGTCACTCTTCACTGACTTCAGGTTCAAGTCCCAAAACCACACATAGCATGTGAGGTCCTTGCTCTTCGGTCACTGAATTACTTGCCACTCTGCAGCAGCACTATGCTCCCTTGGTTTGGGGCCTCTGCTTGTGCTATACAATCTGCCTATAATGCTCTTCCTAATCCCTACTTACCCCAATTCCCCACCTACCTGGGAAACATTCTCATTCACCCTTTAAGTCTCATCTCACTTCCGACTTCACTAAGTGACCTCCCTCCTCCAGGGCTTTGCTAATTTGTACCCTATGACAATGAAATTCTTAGTTTGACCATCGCCTACAAGAACACCCCATGTCTGCATTGGCAGGTTCATACAGAATGCAGTAAGTATTTATTGAACAAATACTTACTGAACCAATGAATGGACTATAATTAACTATAGTGTATATAACATACTACTTACTATCTACAACATATTATTCCAGTGTGATCTTTGCTTACTTCCCAGATTGTTAAAAAAGAAAATTCTAATTTTTCTCCCTTCCTTCATTATTTCTCAAAAGCATTGAACTAGTCTAACCTTTGTAGTCTTAGCAGTTTATGCTCACTCCCACTTTTAAAGCCAATTGAGTAGCTCCAATTAACCAGCATTTCTCATCCTAACCCCTAGAGTTGGAAATGAAGAGCCACAATATGAAATAAGCACCACTCATCAGAAGAGACTGGAGAGAGGGAGGATCCAGGAGATCACACATGTGGAACACCTAATCAACTTCTAAAACCACATACATCTAAACTTTCCTAATGAGATTTTAGTATGAATTTTATCCTTTAGTGGTACTGAAAAAAACCCACTGAATTCTCAGCGCTGGCTCCAGGCCAAGTGTGTCCTAAACTTTGGCACTGAGAGTTAACCACCTGGAGTGAGGGGGAGGAGGAGGGAAGAGAGGGGAAGAGAAGAGAGAAAGGGAATAGACAGAGGAGCATAAAATTGCAAAAATATTCACTGAGCAAACTTCAGAAGAAAAGCCTGGTTGATTTAAACGGAAAGCTAGGATGCAGACGGGAGGTGGCAGCATGGACTTGAGGTCTGAGCATCAAATGCCTGGCCAGGCCTCCCCAGCCTTTTCTTCAAGGCTGTGCTCCAGAAGCTGGACCATAACCTCCCTGAATACATAGGTCTGTCCTCTAAAAGAAAAAGGAGCAAATCACCTTTCTTAGAATTTTATTATTCTTCCAAGGATAAAAAGACATAAGATGATTAGCAATTCCTTAAAAAAAAAAAAAAAAGCTGTAAAAAATACAAATTATCACCAAGTGCCTTGACAGCTAATATAAAGTTGTCAAAATTTGAATCTGTTTTATCAATTTTGACTAATATTCTAAATTGGCTTTACTGTATACCATTTCAATCTGGCTCAAAAGCATCTTCGGGGAAATTTTTTAGTCAAGAGAAATTCAAAGGCAACTCTTACCCACTCTTAAAAACCTGTTTCAGTGAGCTCCAAGTTTATAGTCAAACACCCTTGCAACTGCAATGGCATTCAGACGCAATGCACCAATTGTGCCCCAAGCCTCACTAATTGCTAAAGTTCTGGATATAGCTAAAAATTAAGAAGTTGAATATGAAACTCTCTCATGACCCTCAATATATTTTTGCTCAAAAATTTTGGTATTAGTAGTATAATTGTGAGTTAAGTACTAAAATTCAGAGACATTCAGAGACATAATTTATAAAGACCTTAATACACTTAAAAGCTGAAAGGCTCAGGTCTTTGATGTAACTGAATGCTTTGCAAACCAACTTGAGACAAGTTTCCTTTTCTCCAGGAAAGAAGGCAAAGGCAGCTGCTCATGACTATAGGTTCTAGAGTGTGATTTGGAAACATTTTAGCATCACACTCCTCATAATTCAAACCCTGGTTTGTGTCTGTCTTTATAGGTCATTGTTGGCCAGATGGAAAATATTAAGGAAAAGATATTGCAACTAAAGCAGCAGGCTGTGGTACACAGTTGCGGCCCCAGTTAACCATAAGCAGATCTGCAGGCAGGCTCTGCTCAGCGACAAACAGAGCTCTGGTGCATCCTCTCTCTGCCCAGCAGCAGGAGGCCCCAAGCCAGCTGAGAGCAGCCACTGTGCCAAACAGACTGTGTGAGCCTCACTGCTCCGATGCTTCCAGAGAAAGAGGGGGAATCGATGGGCTCCTTTGTAAACAACTTCTTGTGCTTTCAGGCTGTGACTGACTTCAAAGGCAGCATAACTTAATCCTGTCACAAATTATGTCATGGAAATCGTGGGGCAGTACTCTCCCTGAGCAAATACCTATGTGGTCACTCGTAAACTAGATTCTAACAGGTAAACAGCAACTGGCAAAAGAACAACAAATGCAGCTTTAGGCAAGTAAGAAAAACTGCACGGCCAAATATGTCCATCTCCATTAACAGGGCCTGATTCTCAAATTGACCCACCCTCAAATATCTGTTGAATAAAAAGGTTTAATTGCTAATAATGACTAAGTTTTACTGAAGGCTTAGTCTGCAACAGGTATTCTTCTGAATACTTTATGTGTATTAAATATATGGAAAGTCATTTTTACCAAGGAAACGCTCACTTAGAAATGATGTAAGGTAGGTTTTATCATTATTCCCTTTACACAAGGGCCTAGGATAATTCAGTGATAACTTGCCTAAGATCTAATCCAAGTCTGACCACAAGTTCGGATCCTTCCACTAGTCCATGCTGCTGCTGTGCATCGCTTGAACAAACTTTTGCCATTCCAAGAAAGACTATTTCCAAATGCACTAGATCGTGAAGCCCTTGAGGACAGGGATAGGAATTTATTCACAGCTGAATCCCCAGCACCCAGCACAGAGCATGAAAGAGTGAAAATGAATGAAGAGAGTAGAAGGAAGGGCCTCAGGTTTTACTAGTTGCCCATATGCAAGCATCCATGAGAGGCAGTGTTGAATTAGTGTCCAAGCATCTCAGGAGAGAACAGAATACTTGGGTGGTTCATGATAACTGAAAAAAAAAATTAGTGCATAAAAAAATGATCTTGAATATGGATTTTTAACTTAGAATCCAGAGACCAAGGAAGGGATTCTGTGAAAACCATTAATGTCTGTAAAACATAAGGACATCCAAAAAAATTTTGGTGATGGTTCCTGGAGCTTACCACAGATTTTCAAAAGATTCCCCTCACCCAAAGAAGTTAGCCACATGAAGTAATAGAGTTAAAGAAGGTTCTCTTGGAGAGCAGAGTGGGAAAGACCAGGGACTCGGGTGGTCAAGGGCTTGTGTTCAAGTCATGCTCTGCGAGCAGTGCTGAACCTTGGTCCGTCACTCTCACTCTGAAGCTCAGTGCCATCTGTAATTGACACAGCTGTCACGAGAACTAAAGGGGATGACAAATGTATTAGTGAGTATTAAGCATGGTACCCTCCCTCCACCTGGCTGCACACTGTGTGTAGAGTACACAACAATGAAACCGCCGCTGTTACTTTCCCTGAAGCTGTTTTCTTACTTAATCATCTAAGTAAAAGACCCCAAAACTGTCCTTGTTTTCCAGTGTCTACTACAGGAGACTCATTTTTATCAAGTAAAAAGTTAGTATCTATACTTTAAACTAGATTTTCTGAAGTAAAAGGAATTGAATTGTATTCTCATATGCAGAGCAAAACAAAAGAAATTCTAAAATGCTTATGACACCTGTTGAAAGAAGGAAACATGGATTCTGTCTCAAAACTAATTCACCTACACAGAGAGGAGCACTTTTCAGATATTCCCAGATGTATCCTTTGAAGGTGTCTGCTTTGACATCATAATTACAAAACGGTGCAAGGGCCATGAGATCACAAACAGATGAACACTCAAAGAAGAGCAAACATCAAAAACAATCTTTTCTTGCTTAAGACATTAAATGATAGGAAAATACCTTCAGAAAACAAAGATTATAAGTCAGAGTGAAAGTAATAAAAAATTAGTATTTAATTTTTTAACATTCCATTTTAAATCAGAACCCCCCCAAAACAGGGGAAAAAAACATTTAGGTATAAATCTAACAAAATATATGTGGGAGTTGTATGCTAAAAATCACAAAACACCAAAGAAAGAAATTAAAGAAGTCCTAAATAGACAGAGAGATGTACTGTGTTCATGGATTGAAAGACTTAAATATTGTTAAAATGTCAAATGTCATCAAGCTGATTTATAATTTCAATCAAATATTAATCCAAATCCCAGAAGTTTTTGTAGATATCAAAAGCCAAGGACATAGAAGAGGAAAATTTATGTACTCCGGTAAAAGAACTAGAATAACAAATACAATTTTGAAAAAGAACACAGCTGTAAGACTTATACTGTCTGATATGAACTTCCTATAAAGCTATAGTGAGCAGGACAGCATGGTGTCAATAGACACATAGACCAATGGCAGGGCAGAGTTCAGAAACAGATCCACAAAAACACAGTGAATTTTTGACAAAGGTGCAAAGATAACTCAATAGAAATTTGTTGAAAATTTTTAACTTTTCAACAAATTGTGCTGGAACTAGATGCCCATGTACAAACAAAACAAAACAAAACAAAAAAAAAACCCTCAATCTATACTTCACACCTTAAAAATATTAATATAAAATGGACCACAGACCTAAATATAAAACATAAAACTACAGAACTCCAAAAGAAAACATAGGAAAAAATATCTGTGGCCTTGAGTTAGGTAAAGAGTTCCTAGATAAGATACTGAATGCATGATCCATAAAAGAAAAGATGAAGATGTGTCAGACTTAATCAATCTGAAATCTTTTGCTCTGTGAAATACTACTGATAAGAGAATGAATACACCAAGCCACAGACTGGGAGAAAATATCTGCAAATCACCTATCTGACAAAAGATTTGTATCAAGAATACTTAAAGAACTCTTAAAACTCAAAAATAAGGAAATTAACAAAACAATTTTTTAAATGGGCAAAAGATTTGAACAGACAGTTTAGCAATGAGGACATTCAGATGGCAAATAAGCACATGAATAGATGGCCAAAATCACTAGTCATTAGGAAATACAAATTAAAATTATAATAGATCCCAATAACACCTAATAGAAGAGCTAAAATAAGAAAATAGTGACAATACTAAATGCTGGTGAAGATGTGGAGCAACTGGAACTCTCCAACCGTAATGGGGGGACACCCCCCCGGGAATTGGGGAGGGGTTTAAGCTGTACATGCATGACCAGAGACTTTGCCCGCTTGCTAAACTCAGTGGCCAGAAGAACGGCAAAGGCAAATATGGACAACACTAGCCCTCGCTGGTTGGAAAGTTGGGCACTCCCACTGACTTTCAGTGTGCATGGGATTCTGAGAGAGGACTTTGGAAACTGAGTGTTCCAGGAACCAGAAAGTCAGTTGGTGCTTTCCCATCCCCTAGCAGGGGGTGTGTCAACGGTCGCCTGCAGGCATACCAACAGTGGCCAGCGTGGAGCTATGAGCAGAGGCCTGGGGGCACAGACTCCAAAAGATGCCTGAAGCTGGACAGCGACTGGAGACCAGCTAAGTCACCTACATTTATGATACTCTGTGTTAGGAAAAGAGGTTCCTGATGCAATCTTGAACTGAGCTGGCAGAAGGTGACAAGGTGACTTTTCTTTGGGCATTTTTGAGGGAACGGGCTTTGAGACAGAAATGCTGCTATTTCCAAAGACCTTGGTGATAACAGTCAGTACTGTGAACAGGTTTTTGTTCTTGTGTTATTTTCAGTTCTTGAACCTATGCAGTAGTTGTAATGACAAATATAAATAGCTATTTTTGATGTTATACTCTTTTTCTTTTCCCTTACTTTTGTTATCCATATATTTGAGGCAGAAACTTGACATTAAATTAAAGATTCTTTTATTTTCCATCAAATTCTGTCTTTGGAGATTTGCCCAGTAGGTGGTGAATGGTAGCCTCCCCCCAACCCCCACTGGTTGGATTCCGTAACAATACACTGCTGGTAGAAATTCAAAAATGATACAGCCACTTTGGGAAACAGTTTGGCAGTTTCGTGTAAAATTGAACACATACTCAGCATATGACCCAGCAATACCCCTCCTACTATCTACCCAAGAGAAACAAAAACTTGTGTTCATAAAAAAACTTGTATATGAATGTTTGCAACTGCTTTATTCATAATCACAAAAACTGGAAACAACCCAACTCTCCTTTAATGGTAAATGGATAATCTATGGTTACATCCATACAATGGAGCACCTATTCAACAATAAAAAGAAATGAATCACTGATACACACAACATGGATGAATCTCAAATGCATTGTGGTATAAGCCAATCCTCAAAAACAGCCATGTCATATAATTACATTTTATGAGATCTTCAAAAAGGCAAAAATGGAGGAATAGAGAAGAGATCAGTCATTGCTAGGGGCTAGGAATAGAAGGATTCGACTACAAAGGGGGAGAACAAGGGAATTTGGGGAAGTAGCAGAAGTGTCTGTGTCTTGACTGTTGTAGTATATTCAGGGCTCTCTGCATTTGTCAAAACTCATACAACTGTACACTGCAAAGAGTGAGTGAATTTTACTGTATGTAAGTTTCAAATAGAATTATAAAGTCATAGTATTGCTTAATTTTGAAGAAGAAATAGATTTAAAGTTTTCTAATACAATTATTTGATTAAATTTGTTTAGGAATACACAATCTGGAATCAGAAGAATCATTCCACTTCTTAGTTGTATCACTTTAGGCAAGCTACTTAATATCTCCAAGTCTGTTTCTTCATCTGTACAATGGGAACCATACTGCCCTCTCATAAGATTATTATGAGGATTAAATGAGAGAAGGCATGGAAAGCCCTCAGCAAATTGTAAGCATTTAATAGATCTGAGTTGTTATTAAACTTTTACGTGTATTTTAGCAAGTTCTTTTTTCGGTTATGAAAATACAGGATGTTACATTCACCCAGGATGACTGTAAGATTATAATGTAACCCTGAAGCCAATAGATGTCAACTATTCGGAAGTTTAAAATACACAAATGACTAATAATTTACAATCATTTAATATCCTATGCTTTCTTTAGCAGGGTTCAGTATTCCAACTGATTGTTTAATTGTGTCTACCTTCAGACGCAGGGCCATGTGAAAATGGGAATGTGTGTGTCTCGCATATCACTGCATCTCCAGAGCCTCTACATACACAATAAATGTCGCCTAAACATAAGTCAGATAAGGCCAAAAGTATGGGATGGGAGCAGCATAAAACAGTGGGAGGAATATTGATTTTAGAATCAGACAGAACTAGGTTCAAATATATTAATATGTTAATAACTAATATTTTATTAGTTAATAACTTTTCTTGAAGGCTGCCTTTCCTCTTCTATAAAATGAAGATACTTTTTCCTTTGCAGGGCTGTTGTAAAGACTGAATGAAGTAATATATATGAATGTACCAAGCACTCAGATCCTTAAACATGATGGGCTTTTACTACAGCAAATTTCTTATTCTCTCACATTAGCACTTCCCAAGAGAAAGCTTGGGAACAAAGCTTGGGAAAATTTTTTTTAAAAAGCCATATTAGATTACTACAAAGTAATGTCATATGTTATTAATTGATCCTCATAACAATCCTTTGAAAGACTTATTATTGTCCTCATTACAGGGATGGGGAAAAGAAGTCCAGAAAAGTTAGGATATGTTCATGGTGATGTAGCTGGAAAAACAAAAGCTGGGACTTGAATCTTCTGAGCTTATACTCTGGGCTCTTTTCCCCTAACAGAATCACGAACAAATCAAAGGACACATCCATCTCAAGGGCTCTGTGACCTTCTCAATATTAACTAGTTGATGAAAATTAAAATATTCCAACTTCTACTATGACCATTTCTAGATGCTCTAAACCTGTTCAACCAAGAAGGAATGAGTCATTCCCACTCATAGCTCCCTATTTGCTGACTTGCAAACACTATCCTCACACAACACTTTGAGGTAGGTCCTTATATCTGAATTTCAGAAGTGAAAAAAACCTTAAGTTTCAAGAGGTTAGGTATCTTAACAAAGATCATAAGCTAGCACTGGAGAGCTACGAAGCAAACCCAAACTTGTCTTAACTCCAAAGTTCCTGTTCTCGCTGTACCACAGGGCTCACTTTCAGCAACCTTATGATGCTCTGGTATTTTTAAATTCCCAGTCAAAAAAGCCAGCTTCATGATTTCCTCATATCACCCTCACTGCATACACAGCACTCAGTATTTGCCTGAACTTCTAGAAATTATCCTTTCAAAATAGTATGTGTTGTGATATTGTTTCAAGACATTATTATCAACCAAGAATTCTAAATTCCCAAAACAACATCTACCTTCTAGAAATATCACTGAAGACAGATTATTTCTTCTCTACAAATGTACCCATAGCTGGACATGAAGTTCTGATGAAAAATAAAATTCCTTATAGTAACTATATATACCAATAGCAATTTTATCTTTATTGAGGCTAAAGGTACTTGTAAATGAAAAGGAGATCTTCAGTAAGTGTTATATTTGAGAGCAGATGACCTGTAAGAGCTTCTTGTGAGCTTGGAAGGGGTAACATTATCATTTCCATTTTACAGAAGGAAAACTCAGCATCCTATCCAAAGTCACACAGTCCATGAGTCTCTGAGAGGGGTCTAGATCGAAGGTCTTCCTTCTAATCCAGTGATTCTTCTCTTACAACATCAGAATTCCAGGCCAGGTCATACTATGATGTTGCAAAGAAAAAGTCCTTTGCCCTCTTAGTTTCCCCAGGGACACCTGTTAGGAAAAAAAAGATAATAGCATACAGCCATTATCCCTACCTAATTTAAAGAATGAATGAGGTTTCATAGTTAATGTTCTATCTAAGTGAAATAAGCCATCAGAGAAAGACAAATACCATATGATTTCACTCACATGTGGACTCTAATGAACAAATGGAACCAACAAGCAAAACAGAGACAGACTCACAGATGGCAGGCTGACAGCTCTAGGGGGTGGGGAGTTAGCGAGTGGAGGGATTGAGCAGGACTCATGGACATGGACAACAGTGTGGTGACTGTAGGGGGAAGGAGGGTTAAAGGGGAAGAAATGGCAATGGAAAAAACACAATGAAACATAAATAAAAGTGACAAAAATGCTAAAAGTCAACTGCAACTTAAAAAAAAATTTAAATACTGCCATGCATTAACAAGATTGCACCAAAACTTCTATAATCCCTCTGATCATGCACCTCAAACACATTCATGGGAAAAAGGAAAGAATCATCTGAAAAACATGAATTATAGCAATAAAGCCTTAATGAGCTCACTGGAATTTAATAAGATGATTTGAATAAAAATTTAAAATCCACAGATTATTTAAATCTTAAGGGACAGTGACAACTATCTGTATAGTCCAACTTCCTCATTTTAGAGATAAGGCTGATACAGGTCAGGCAGTACATCCAGTGTCACCTGGACTATTCATGGTATATACAGAACTTGAACCCAGGTCCTAAAACTAATCTTTCCTATATACTACACTGGTGTCAGTGAAGACTGCCTTAATTAAATACTGATGCTGTTAGGTTATTGATCTTAAAATTATAAAATACCAATGTAATTTATTCAACATTTTTAAGATAAGCAAAAATTTCATTAAAGCCAATGAGGTGAGCTAAGGGAGTACAGTAGTTAACCCTGCCTTGGTTAGAATTACTACTTCGGTAGGTTAGAATTACTGTTGGCATCTAATGTGGAAAACATTTTAAAATCTTTTAATTTAACCTTAAATTGAACTCCTAAAAAGGCAGCTCACTATATAATTGAGTAGTTCAAATTAAATTTACTTAAGAAAATCCAGGTGTGTTTGGGAAAAACAAAAGAAGCAAAGATTTTTGTATGTATACCTTGGCCTTTAAAAATATTATTACATGACAATAGAATTCTCCTTGTCCCACCTCCAAGAAGAAAGTTCAGCCCTAACCAGTGTGGTGCAGTTGGTTAGGCATCTTCCCACAAAGTGAAAGGTCACTGGTTCTATTCCCAGTCAGGGTACACAGCTGGGTTGTGGGTTCAGTCCCTGGTTGGGGTGCATATGAGAGGCAACTGATTGATCTTTCCCTCTCACCTTGATGTTTCTCTCCCTCTCCTTCTCCCTCCCTTCCCCTCTCTCTGAAAATAAAAAAAAATAAAATCTTATTTAAAAAAAAAAAAAAAGAAAGTTCAAACTTCATGCTCTTCAGGGTACTTAACAGCCATCAGCAGCACTTCAAATGGGGCAGACAATGGATCGATACAGATCATGAGCAACTCGTATCCTTTTATAAAAATCTTTATTGAATTTCCATGACCATTTATTTCCCTTATACCCCTCTCCCCGCAGCAATCTCCACCCCATTGTCCATGACCATGAGTCCTTTTTTCTTTTTGCTCAATCCTTCCAACTCTAACCTCCCCCCTACACAGGAGCTATCATCCTGCTTTCCATGTATGAGTCTGTCCCCATTTTCCTTGTTAGTTCAGTTTGTTCATTAGATTCCATACATGAATGAAAACATACGGTATTTGTGTTTCTCTGACTGGCTTATTTCACTTAGCATAATGTTCTCTAGGTCCATCCATACTGTCGCAAAGGGTAAAATGTTCTTCTTTTTTGCGGCCAAGTAGCATTCCATTGTGTAAATGTACCATAGTTGTTTTATCCACTCATCCATTGATGGACACTTGTACTGCTTCCATATCTTGGCAATTGAACATAGGGGTGCTTATGTTCTTTCAAATTAGTATTTTGGGATCCTTCAGATATATTCTGAGAAGTGGGACTGCTGGGTCAAAAGGTAGATCCATTTTTAATTTTTTTAGGTTTCTCCATACTGCTTTTCACAGTGGCTTCACCAATATGTATTCCCACCAACAGTGCAAAAGGGTTCCCCTTTTTCTACATCCTTGCCAGCACTGGTTGTCTGTTAATGTATTGATGACAGCCATTCTGACAAGTGTGAGATGGTATCTCATTTTGTTTTAATTTATATTTCTCTGATGATTAGCGACACTGAGCATCGTTTCATATGTCTATTGATCATTTTTATGTCATCCTGGATAAATGTTTATTCAGGTCCTTTGTCCATTTTTTAATTGGGTTGTTTGGTTTTTTTTGGTGTTGAGTTTTGTAAGCACTTTATAAATCTTGGCTATTAATTCCTTATCAGATGTATTGGTGAATATGTTCTCTCATTCTGTGGGTAATCTTTTTATTTTGTTGATGGTTTCCTTTGTGTTAAAAATTTTTTTAGTTTGCTGTAATGCCATTTGTTTATTTTTTTCTTTTGTTTCCCTTGCCTGGGGAAATATATCCAATAAAAAATTGCTATGAGCAATGTCCCAAATTTTGCTGCCTATGTTTCTTCTAGGATTTTTATGGTTTCAAGTCTAACACTTAAGTCTTTGATCCATTTTGAATTTATTCTTGTGTGTAGCGTAAGAAGGTGGTCTAGTTTCATTTTTCTGCACATATCTGTCTAGTTTTCCCAACATCATTTATTGAATAAACTATCTTTAGCCCACTGTATGTGCTTGCTTCCTCTGTCAAATATTGAATATAAAGGTGTGGATTTATTTCTGGGTGCTCTATTCTGTTCCATTGATCTGTGTGTTTTTATGCCACTTCCATGCTGTTTTGATTACTATGGCCTTATAGTATAGTTTTATATTAAGTAGTGTGATTCCTCCAACTTTGTTCTTCTTTCTCAGGATCACTGTTGCTATGCAGGGCCTTTTGTGGTTCCATATAAGTTTTTGAAGTATTTGTTCTAGTATCTGTTCTAGCTCTGTGAAATATGTAATTGGAATCTTGATAGGAATTTCATTAATCTATAGATTGCTTTGGGTAGTACAGACATTTTAATGACATTATTTCTTCCTATACATGAACATAGTATGTGTTTCCATTTATTTGTATCTCCTTCAGTTTCTTCAGTGTCTTATAATTTTCTGAGTACAGGCTTTTTACATCCTTGGTTAGGTTTATTCCTGGGTATTTTATTCCTTTTGAAGCAATTGTAAATGGGATTGTTTTCCTGATTTCCCTTTCTGTTCATTATTGGCATTTAAAAATGCAACTCATTTCTGAATATTAATTTTGTATCCTGCTGCTTTGCTGAATTCATTTATCAGTTCTAGTAGTTTCTTTGTGGAATCTTTAGGGTTCTTTACATACATGTCATCTGTCAATAATGACAGTTTTACTACTTCCTTTGCAATATGGGTGCCTTTTATTTCATCTTCGTGTCTGATCACTGTGGCTAGGACTTCCAGTACCATGTTGAATAAGAGAGGTAAAAGTGGGCATCCTTGTCTTGTTCCCAATCTTGAGGGGAACGCTTGTCATTTTTGCCCATTGAGTACAATGCTGGCAGTGGGTTTGTCATATGCCTTTATTATGTTTAGGTATGTTCCCTCTATACCCACTTTGCTGAGAGTTTTTATCATAAATGGGTGCTGGATTTTATCAAATGCTTTTTCTGCATCTACAGATATGATCATGTGGTTTTTATCCTTCATTATGTTTATGTGGTGAATTACATTTATTGATTTGCAAATGCTGTACCAACCTTGCATTCCTAGAATAAATCCCACTTGATCATGGTATATGAAAATAAAATAATAAAATCTTCAGAGAGAGGATGTATGATCTTTTTGATGCACTGCTGTATTCAGTTTGATAATATTTTGTTGAGGATTTTAGCATGCATGTTCATCAGGGATATTGGTCTATAATTTTCTTTCTTTGTAGTGTTTTTATCTGGTTTTGGAATTAGGATAATGCTGGCCTCATAAAATGAGTTTGGGAGCCTTTCCTCCTCTTGAATTTTATGGAATAGTTTGAGAAGGAGAGGTGTTAGTTCTTCTCAGAATGTTTGGTAAAATTCACCTGTGAAGCCATCTGGTCCAGGGCTTTTGTTAGGAGTTTTTTGTTTGTTTTTTTTTATTACTGCTTCAATTTCACTAGGCATAATCTGTCTCTCAAATTCTCTGATTTTTCCTGATTTAGTTTTGGAAGACTGTATGTTTCTAGGAATTTATCCATTTCATCCAGGTTGTCCAGTTTGTTGGCAGATAGTTGTTCATAAATTTTCTTACAATCCTTTGTATTTCTTTGGGATCAGTTGTAATTTCTCCTCTTTCGTTTCTGATTTTATTTATTTGGGTCCTTTCTCTTTTTTTCTTGATGAGTCTGGTTAAAGGTTTATCAATCTTATTTATCTTTTTAAAGAACCAGCTTTCGAATTCATTGATCTTTTGTATCATTTTTTTAGACTTTATTTCATTTATTCCTGCTTTGATCTTTATTATTGCCTTCCTTCCAGTCACTTTGGGCAACTCCTATCCTTTGAAAATCCTTTGAAAACAATACTCTTATGGACAGAGACTTGACGTGGGGTGGGGAACACACAATACAGTGTTCAGATTATGTGTTACAGAATTGTACACCTGAAATCTGTATAATAATGTTAACCAGTGGCACCCTAAAAAATTCAATAGAACGGAAAAATAAATAAACACACAAATACTCATAAAACAAATACACCTGAATTCCAAGTACAGAAATGGACTGCCTTTGCAGTCATTGAAGTTTTGCCATTTATAGTTTAAGCACTTATGTAACCATAAACAAACAAACAAACAAACAAACAAAACTCCACAAATATCTGTCTGGGAAACTCATGTGAGAAAATACTTCCAAAGGTCATTAAAAGAACCCACCAGTTTAACACTCTTAGTTGAGGAAGCCTCCTAAAAGAACAAGAAATTGAAATAAGAAGAATGATATCCAGAATGTAAAGCACTGAGCATATTAACATCTACCAGGGGACTCGTAACCAGTATTTGTTAAAGAGGATTTTAAGCTTAATAGCTAAAATGAAATTAAATCTAAAACATCTTTAAACTAATTTATATGTTTGTTTGTTACAGTCACAGGACCTCAAAAACAGTCATAACTTACAACCCTAAATGACTGTTTGCTGATTCTTTTACAAAGCAAAAACCTAAAGATAAATAATCATCACAACATTGCACATTGCTGACATCTGGGCCAGATTACATCAAACACCGCCTTCCTGTTCAACACAGCACAAGAGAATAAAAAATTTTTCCCCAATTTAAACCTGTCCCTAGAGCCATAAAGAATGAAAAACTGCCGAGTCAACAGCTTCTGGGTTTGTGCATGTGTGTGTGCACGTGTGCATGCACGTCGGTGTGTGTGGGGGGGTGATGTTGTTTTTGTTTGCTTGCTTGCTTTTCATTTTTACTTGATGCATTTTCAATGCACTTATATATTATATACTTTTCTCTTCCCTCTCGTTATTCATTGGCTATGCAGTGCCCTGAAAACTTGCAATCCAAATTATCAATGGAACAGGCTTCATATTCTAAAGTGCCAAAAGAATTGGCTACTGGTACAGAAACCATTTGAAGGACACCAGCAACTTTGTTAAGGCTATTATTTTATAGTTAAATGCCATTCAGAGCAACTTCAACTAGACTTTTCTACTGTCAAAGAGAGTAATTCATTAGGTTGCCTGGGATTTGGCTGGCAGGCGATCCTAATATTTATGGGGGGACAACCTTCACCTTTGGTTAGCAAATACTACATAGAGCTTGAAATTGACCAAAGTAAGGAAAGTAAATAACATGGAAAAGACTTAATCTGGATTTGCTGTGGCAACTACTCAAGTGATGGAACCTGTACTACTTTGTTATAACACATTCACGTGCATGCTTGTGCACAGATACATTTAAGAGAAGCTAAAAACATTTCGTGTGGCTTTTAGCTAGACTATAACATTCCCGCTTTCAACCACTCTAGAAATGTTTTCAAAAATAAAATCTGAAGAATATAACCAGATGTCCTCCATAATCTCAAGAAATCTGTTCAACTGCTTTGATTTCTGCATTGCTTTTTATTAGCAAGAGGTAGGAAAAGAAGGATTTGTGGAGTTTTTAGAGCTGACTTAGAAGTTTCAAATAATTACCTTGTAGACACTAGAGCAGGAAGTGCAGTTAAGGCAGTAAGGAGAGGAGGGAGAGAAAATAACAAGCAAATGTGGGCTTTCTTCCTAAGCTTCAGAAATCCTTATTTTCTTATTAAAAATACATTTTAAAGCATTTATCTTTCCCAAGCTCTACAACTAATTTCCCACTCTGTATAAAGATAATCTTCAGATATAATAAAACTAAGGGAGAAAGTAGACTTTAAAGCATCTTGGAGTAACAAATTGAGAAATGTGGTAACCCACAGAAAAATCTCAGTCGGACTTAGATATGACTTGTAGCTGAAAGTTATCAGGGGTTCCAGGTCCCGCTCTTCTGAGATGATGAACTCATACTATCTTTTAATGAGAGGCTCCTATCTGCCTTTGATGTGTGAAAGACACTCCCAGCCGGAGGAGAGTACAAGAAAGATCTAAAATATTTGCTTCAGCTGCAAAGAGCTGTTAATGAAAGTTTAGAAAATGAGGCAGCATTAGGGGGCAAATCTTTAGAGAAGAGATGACATACTCTCATCTTGTGAATTCTCAGGAAAAAGTATTCCAGTAAAATAAAATCTGACAAATAATCTTCCCTCCTCTACACACCAGAGTTCTTCACCCTCCTCCACCTGGTCCAGAGCATTCTTATAATCTCCCAGTTATATAGGAGACAGAAAAGTGCTCCTATGATTTGCTATTCACATAAAATACCAAGGGTGAGATGCATAATAAACATAGAAGTTATGAAATCAAACGATTCATCACCTCAAATTTTAGAATTAATTCCTGTAAAACAAACTTTAAGTGTGTTTAAGTATGGAAACACTTGCAGTGAAATCCTGTGTGAAAGGGAACTCTTAACACAAGTTCAAAGAATTCTCCATAATTTTCTGTACTACTTAATGTTCTGAGATTACTACCATCTTCCTAGTTGTCAAAAAAAAAAAAAAAACAAAAAAAAAACACGCAAAAATAGAATCCGGCTTTCTTAGTCACCTATTTATGTAGCTAAATGTATTTTCTAACAATCTAATTTAATCTTAGAACAGTGCATTGGTATAGAAAACAATCATTAAACAATTTCCATAGGCTATTCAAGACTTTCTGTTTAGAGTCTGAGACTTCAATCACTCTTAGCTGGTCTGCAGAGTACCTACACTCCCTGAAAGAGCAGTGAGAGTCACAGAGGCAGCAAATGTACAAGACCTTCTCTCATGATAGAGGGTAAGAGCACATGATGAAAATAATAAGTCCTTTCTGGAAAAAAAAAAATCTTGTTGCGGACTCCTAAATTAGGTGTTTTATATTACATTTTTACCTGTATGTTAACAACTTACAAAGTGGGTCTCACCTTTATTTTACAGATGTGCAAAGTGAAGATCAGAAAAGCCAAGTGATGTGATTTATTACACGGTTAATGAGTCAGAACTTGAATCTAGTTCTGACTATATGTTAAGATTTGCTTTAGAACTTTAGGTAATTAAACATGAGGGCATCATGTACCTTCTGTTGGAGGAATAAATTCTCTAAGGGTGTTGAGAAAGGTAAATTAATTGACTGTGTATAAACAGGCAAATATTGGGATTGGGAAGTAAGTTATTTCACCAATCATATTCATTCAACAAATACTTATAGAGCACCTACCACAGATGAGGCACTCTTATGTTGCTCTCCCTTAATTACAGCTCAGTTCTTATAAAGTCTCCAGGAAATTATATAATTTCTCTTTCCAGAGTTTCCATGTCCTTAGGCCTATGTGCCGCTGATTCCTAGGCCAACGTGACACTCCTTCTTTCTCCTCACATATGCCTGGTTGAAATCATGCCAAACCTCAGCAGCTTTAGAAGTGATAAGTTTGCTAAAATGTTTATGTTAAAAATAACAATTTCAACAGTATAACTGGAAATAAATATTGTGCTCCAACAACAAAAGTTTAACAAATGGTTAAGTAGAAAGAAATAAGGACTGATATTGTACCTCTCAGGATGACAACCTATAACTAAGACAGCTTCCCTACACACCACCACCATGTTACAGTATTAAAACAAACTTTGTAAGCAGAATACCCACTTCCTGTTTGTAGTCAGATTATCTTCTTTATTACCCAAAATATTCTTTAAATTCAGATATTATAGTCTTTGAAAAAAAGACAAGAACCAGGCAAAATAGCAGTTTCTAGTCTCAGTTACTACGCTGTTCTGCAAAGGCAGTAAATCATTTAAGGCCCTTTCTTATGACTCATTTTGAATGAGAGCAGCGGAGAAGAGACTGCTTAACCTCCTCATGCCTAAGTTCCCTCAATACGTAAAATGAAGAGACCCTGGCTCCCCCCTCAGTTTTGTGCAGTAAAGCTCCAGAGTGGGGGGGTGCTGAGTACCATCTGTAGAAAACAACAACAATAATTCCGCATCCGAGTTGCTAGTTCTTATTCTAAAATTCAGCAACACAACACCAATGAAAAGATTAATCAACGGTTTTGAGGGAAGAAGGGAAAGGCCAGGATCATCACCAACAAAAAGAAATGGCAATTATTTTCTCTTCTCTTTACATTGAGAGATAATTGTCTCTCCCAGCCAGAAACCCTCGGAAGACATGTCTGATTCAGGCCAGAGTGCTGCTCTGGGAGTTGAAGGGGTATCGCAATGCTCTGGAGTTCAGTCTCCTCTGCACATACACAAACACAAGTGCACAGCGCCCCAATGCTGTTTGTCCCCTCGGCCCCACAGCCCTGCCAGTTGGCAAACCCAAGCCAGGAAGTTGTCAATTCCAATTGCGTTTAAGGCCATGTAGTCCTATTAAAGAAGCCTTGCTGGTTAAGGGGCGTCCTCTGTTTCCAAAGCTTGGGGGGGCGGGGGGGTTGCTGTGCTTGGATTGGAGCTGGCAACTTTCACTGACTACAGTTTTCAAGGAGCTATGAATGAGTTTAACAAAGGAGGTCTGTGGCTAGTTTCTGGCTGAAGTCCATGTCAACAGTTTTTAAGGTCACAGGCCACACTAACTAACATTTATTCCCAGCAGACCTTGTTCTAAACACAAGCTGTAAGTAGTACAAATTTGGAATTTTTCTGTAATCCCTTGAGATATTCCTGATCTTTCCACATGTTTCTGCTCAATTAAAAACAATTCTCACTTTGCACCACCAGAGAGGCTGTGCTCAGTAATCTCAGTCCATCCTTAGGGTAGATGAACAAAAACCTGGCAAATCAAAGGGCTCGAGTGGGGAAGGGAAGGAATTCAGCTGGATCACACTGAAAAGTGCAGACAGCTCCCCAGGGGCTCAGTTTGTGAAAACATAAAACAGGTTATGACAGAGATCCTGAAGCCATAAAAAGCAGGCTTGAGGCAGCACTGGGAATGGGTTCCTAGTCCTTTCACAAGTAAGATAGAAATTTCTGAGAAAATTGTAAGGTTCAGGTAGGTGAGTGAGGAACAGTGAAAATCTATACGACAGATGCTAAATATCCCACTGTGAAATTAACACTAATACAATCATTTCCCAATTAAGATGAACTCTTTATTTTTAAAGTTTCTGAAATTAAGGTGCTTCTTGATATCAATCTGAAATTTTAATAAAACCTTTCCCCCCTAAAAAGCTGTTTTTCCACCAATGCTACATCTATTAACTGATGGTATTTTTAAATCTTACAAGGCAACGTGGGAATGATTACTTTGGATTGAGCATCAAAATCTTAATCAATCGCCCGGCTGGTGTAGCTCAGTGGATTGAGCGTGGGCTGGGAACCAGAGAGTCCCGGTTCGATTCCCAGTCGGGGCACATGCCTGGGTTGCAGGCCGGGTCCCCAGTGGGGGCCATGTGAGAGGCAACCATACATTGCTCTTTCTCCCTCCCTTATCCTCTCTCTGAAAATAAATAAATAAAATCTTTAAAAAAAAATCTTAATCAATCATGGGAAGTACTTTCTATTTTACAAAAGAAGACACTGGGGCTCAGAAAGGTGACTTATCTTGCTTAGAGTCCTTTAGTTAGTAAGTGGCAGAATCAAAATTTCAACCTAAGTCTGATTCCAGAGCTCAAGTCCATGACACAAATTTAGGGGGAGACCACACACCCTAGAGAGTGTCATCACTTTGGTAGTTAAAGCACTACCATTTGTGGCATTCCATATTTGCAATCATGTGCTGTTTGAAGGTAGTTACAATTTTTCCAAACTACAGAATATATAAACTGTGATGCAGTGAATATCTGCATTGAACTTGACAGGATAAAATTAAAGGAAGAACATACATACAAGAGCATTACAAACATACAAAGAAGAAAATGAAATATACTCAGGACCCCACTACCTAACTTTTCTCATTGTTAATGCTTTGGTATCCAATCATCCAGGGTTTTGGTTTTTTTAATGAGTTCCTTAAAAAATAGATATTGTATATAAAAATTTGGGGGGTTTTTTATATAACATTGTCCAAGACGTTCTTCATGTCATTAAATAATCAGCAAAAATATCATTTTAATGGCTACATGGTATCTAATTAAATTTAGTATCCCTTTTCATAAATTATTTCTAATTTTTCATTCAATATACTAAACATCTTCATCTATGTATCTGTTTCCTTAAAACAGATTCTCAAAAGTGGGAATAATTTTAAGGGTCTTGAAGATATATTGCCAATTGTTTTCCAGGAATGTTGAGCCATTTTACACCCTGACCAACAGAGTGTAATTACCTACCTCAGGGCCACCAAACGTCATCTTCAAGCTGATGTGACCAGCCTTATGTAGACTTGGTTACGCACACGCCCACACAAATCATTCTAGGACAATGGCATGGATATATTACAATTGGTCTTTTCTTCTACTCACAGCTCCTGTACTGTGTAATGCTGAAAAGTGCCAGTGACTACCCTACCAAGATCCTTTGCCTGTATTACCCTAAGCCCTCCCAAAGAAGCAGATATGAGAAAATTAAGGCTCTAAGTGGGTAAATGGAGCACCCAGAAGCACACTTCCACACCAGCGGGACTAGGGTCCAAGCCCTGCTCTGACTCCAAACCATGTTCTTCGCGTCATCTCACCTTTCAGGGCCAGTCAGCTGTCCTCTCCCAGCCCCAGGGACTGCCCCTTTCTCTCGCAATGCCTCTTCAGACAACGAAGCCAGATTAATCTTTGGGGAAGTAAAGAAGGACAATACACAGATCTCACAGGATGTGAGAAGGGAGAAGAGCATGCAAGGAGTAACGGCAACAGTGCAGGACCACAGGGATGCTCACCCACAGCAGGCAGATGGTAAAATGGCACAGTTGCTGCTTTAGAAAACAATTTGGCATTACCTAATAAGATATATGTCCCCTACACATAGCTATCTAAGTTCCCAGGTTAATACACTAAAGAACTTAGAGCCTATGTGCACCAGGATACCCATTCAAGAAAGTTCATAAAAGTCATAAACTGGGAATAGCCCAAATGGCCACCTACAGCTGAATGCAAGAACGAACGGAAACATGTTCACACAATATGGAAGTCTATACTACAAAAAAAACAAAGTACAATTATAAGCAACAGCATAGATAAAGTTCAAAAGTTAAGCAAAAGAGGCCAAAATAACAATTCAAATTGAATAATTCAATAAATGCAGAATTCAAAATCAGAAAAACTATAGCATATTATTTAGAGATACATACATAGGTGAAAAAATTATACTAGGGCAGAGATTTCATAACTGACATGGTTATTACATGGGTATTTGCTACATAATTATTTGTGTGTACTTCTGTGTACATGTGCATGCATATATATAAATATATACACAAATGTGTGTATATATAATTAAACTTAATGTGCTTTTCTGTTTGCAGGTTATATTTCACAATTTACAAAAGGAAGGCACAGGATTATAATTAAGCATTTACACAGTAGATACAATATACAAAGAACTTTATCAAGCACTCACTGTTTTACTTCATTTTTACAACAATATTCTGAATTAGTATTATCCTCAGTTCACCAATGAAGAACTGAGACAAAGAAGAATGATGGACAAATGAAACATTATTCTAAATCTAATTTTAAGAAGATTTAAAACAATCAAATATAGCACCAATGTTCTTTCCACTGCAATATAAGTACTGAATCTGAGGAAAGGACAAGTTCAGTGACCCTCACTACATGAAAGTTAAACTACCTGTTCAAATAAAAAGATCTATAAAATTATAATCCCTGGGGACTTTTAATAAAGAGTAAAAAAAGATATAAAAACAAATACTATTTCCAGTGGTCAGGAAATAATGTTTACCTTTACTTAATGAGAATGCTCAATATTCAGTATATTTTCATATACTAATAAAAAAAGTGCAAACATAAATTTCTCTAAAATTGGCATCCAAAATTACTATTTTTTACAGAGTTGACAGTAAAAATCCTAGTTCATCAGAAAGCTGGACACTATCATTATACTTTCTTTAGAGCCTCTTTATTTAAGTTGGAGTTGTTCTTGTTTGCAGTGGCTTTTTGTTTTTTATTCCCCCCCAAAACATCTTGTTTTTCGGTGAGACTAGAGTTTTTTCTTAAAAAAGGAAACCAGTCATTAAGAGCTCAAGCAAAAAACTACAGGACACTGAATTTCACCCAACTTCTTTTTCCACCACACTTTTAAGTAAGTTTTTTAAGATGTCAAGTTTTTTTAGAACCAAGCATTTTTTTTTTTTGCTGCATTTTGGGCTCATTAATACACATAAAGAGCTAGTTAAAATACCAAGACTGAATAAATGAACAATGGGACAATTAACCCCGCATACAAAGCTCCACCCACTTTACTTCAAAGACATCTGAAATAGAATGGATTAGAAACCATAAACGATGCCTCTCAGAATTAATTTTATAATAAATATTGCTTTGTATTATAGATAAGGGATTAAAGATCTCCATGGGGGCAGTCTAACACTTGTGAATTGAGTTAAAACAACAATTGCCCGTGGTTTTGCTGAAGATTTCTGGTACTTTCAAGCCCTATGAATGGGAAATAAAAACCTATTCAGTTTCCATTGCATACTATAATGCAGAATTTAATTTTATCTACAATGTTTAAAAATTTCTTAAATGTCTACACAAAGTTGTAAGATATGATTAATTTGTTGTCATTCAGAATGTAATATATTTGAAAATCAAAATGTATACTGCTATCTAGCTTTAAAAGTATTCCCTTTATGCTACATTATTTTTTGCAATTTCCAATACAACTCATGCTAATAAAAAGGATTACTTACTTTGAAGATGTAAATGTACAAAGTGAAATATGGAAAGGAAAAAGTAAACTAAGTACATTGTTTACCAGTTGATTTAACTATGACTTTGAGACCATTGCCATACTTTCATGTTCAATGCTTTCAGAAGTTAATAACTATTCATTGTCAAGAATTGGGCAATCACACGTAAGATAAAAAGCAATTGGGTTTTTTTTTTAGCCAAACAAAAATACCAAAGTAATTAGCTGAACAACAAATTCACTACAACAAATGCACTTTTTTAAAAAACAGAACTCTTAGCAAGAAATAATTTTTCAGATCACTAAGAGCTTCTTCCCTCATAAATCAGTCTCACACAAATAAATTACACAGTAAAAACATCCTCAGGAAAGAATATTTAACGATATGCAAAGATGCTTCCAATATAATAAGAGAAAAAACTAGATACAAAACTACACCTACAGCAGGATCCCACTTCAAGGAAGGAAACACCCCTAGTCATTATCAGAGGCATGGGATGAGAGACTGCTTTTCCTAGTCTTCTGAAGTTTTCTAAACTCCTCTAGTGAGGAAATATATTTTCATAATCTCAAAAATTAGCATCTGAAAAATAAGTGGCTCATGACTGTTAGAACTGTGGGTTTTTCAAACTTCAGAGGCCATAATGATTTTTCCGTTTGATGTAAAGAAGTACATATCACCTCAGTCTTCTGGAGCCTCTCCGATGACAGAGAAATGTTAGGCTTCCGACTGCTTCTAAAACTGAGCACTGGAAGGGCCGGACAACCTAAATGCAGACTCCTTTTTACATTCACAAATCTATCTTGCTCATAAAATAAGAGTGTAGCCCAGATCCAAAGGGCAATTTTAGGTGTGAAGCATATTGAGTTATTTTCCTTTCTACCTGCCTTCCAGTGAAAAGCAAAGATAGGGCTCAAATAAGTCCTTCTGCTGGTTGTCAGTGTTGTAAGGAAAGTGGTTTGCTTGCAGGGAGGTCCAAGAAAAACTGTTGACACTCAAGCTCAACCAAGTGGCACCAACTGGCCTCTCCTGCAGAATGAATGTTTTTCCATCTCCCAAAAAAGGTCCCTCATTTGGAATTCTTAGGACTCTTTCTTTCACAAGGCAGGCCCAGTTTTATTGGTTTTCCATTCAAACACAACCTGCATCAGATGTGAACAAAACTGATCATTTTTCTTTACTCTATAATCATATGGAAACACTGTTCACATAAACTGCAGTGACACTGGCCAAAAGGGGACGTGACTCCATGATGCTAAAAGAAGGTTACTGAGTCTTGAAAAACCTTAGTACCAGGTGGTCTCAGGCTTATTCTCCAGAGTTGGAAGGATCATTGTCTTACACAATGATCATATCCTGGACAAAACTCTGGGGGTCAGAAGCCTGCTATTAACCAGCTAAAGAACTTAGGATAAAAGCCTTACTTCTTCAGGCCTCATTTTCACCATTTATAAAATAAGGGTGGGCTGAGGTATATTATTTCTAAGAGCGCTCACAGCACACATCTGAGATCACTATGCAATGGCAAACTACCCATCATGGCTCTTTTAACTAAATATATATGGAGAGATGACCAAACTTTTGAGACTTGTAAATGGTGCTTTGGTGCCAAGAAAACAAAATTTGAAGCTGTGAATCAAAGCCAAAAGAAAGTTACTGGAAATAAGCCCAAATCAGTTGAGAGTATGAGCTCTGGCATTCCAAACCAAATTCTTCAGTTCCTCCTGGTAAGACTTGGGAAAGTCACTATCTCTTTCAGTCTCAACCTCTTTATCTCTACAATGGAGATAATGTCATAAGGTTGTAATAAAAACAAATGAGAATTATGTAAACCACTTGGCATATTAAATAAATGCTAATTCCCCCTTCCCTTCCACGTCCTCTGTAGTGAGTTGTCCTGACTTAGTCTATCCATCTACAAAATGGTAGAACAATATTGGCCATCAACAGCAGTTACTAGAGGTAGGAAGATGAGTGAGGAAGGGGAAAACAAGAACCAAAACAAGTGTACTCCTGGAGTTCCTAGAGTGCTTTCCCTTTGTTGCCCTGTACTAAGTAAGCTTCATGAGTGTTAAGACAAGGGAGTGCTCTGCTTTCGAAGCAAAGGGAGAAAATACCACGTCTTCTTGTAATGTCCAACTCATTCCGTCTCAAAATGACAATTTCAGCCAAAGTCATGAACTTGCAAAATACCCATGACCTTGTGCTCAGGTTGCCTGAGGGAAGGACCAGGGGGAGACAAGAAACTTCTTCCTGCTGTGGGCAGCTCTGTGGCTGGCTGCTGGTGCAGAAAGACACACCTGCCTTCCCAATGTCCAGCTTCCTGGCCCTCAACTAGCAGGCCGCCAGGACAGCAAAGGCAGTACCATTTCCCTTTCTCTTTCCTTGAAAGGTGATTTTCTTTACACAGTACAGCTTGTTACTGTTGTGGAGTTGTGGTTCCCGAGAGGATTACATGTTTCTAAGCATGAAGGCATCTGTGTGACAATAAAATAGGCAACATGCCCCAACCACTTCATTTTTTTCTAATTAAGGGAAAAAAGTTATAACCTCCCACAAAGTGATGTTTCTGATGAGCATCCCCCCAACCATGCAAGCCTTTCAGAAAACTGAGAATCTCAGAAAGGGCCCTGGGCCCAGTAAACCAGAGTCTCCACTTGCCCTATCCCATGGGTTGGCTTCCAACAGAAGCCATGTGCCAGGACCCACAATGAGTGGAATTATAATCTGCCACAGCAATCAGGCCTTCTTCCAGCTGACTATCCAGAAAACAACAATTGTACCCGTTGTACTTTTAAGGGGAGGAATTAAAAAGAAATCAAACAGCATCAGAGAGATGGAAACACTTGAAAAGCAGAAGAAGGTCTTCTGTTAAATAGTATGAAAGATCCAGGTTTCCCAAATGGCATTTAAGGCACCAGGAAGAAAGGCTGATTTCTCCCGAAGGAGCCCCAGCTTTGATGCCCAAACTGCCCTCAAACATGAGGCTGTGAATTTTTGTATAGCAGGGTACCCCCAGGCAAGACAACTATAAATTGCTTAAAACAAGGATAGGAGATCCATCTGTTTCTGGAATATTTCAGCAGCACCTGCTTTCAAGGTAAAAATCTGGGAGCTGTCCCCACTGCCTTCCTTCCCAACTGCCTTCCCCATCCCCCATACACTTATTTTAAACTAAAGCAGATAACACACAGTCCAAAAAGGCTTCTGCCACCACACCTGCCTAAGGAAAGAGTCCTTTGATTTTTCTCCTGAACTATATGTTTTGAAAATACTGGAACGGTTAGAGGGAGAAGCCAAAATTTTAAAAACCAGACTCTTTTATTACTTCTAGCTTCTTTTTCTCAATGAGAACTGAGCTTTTCTGTGTTTATAGTAGAAATGAGGACAATGCTGATGAAAAAAGATGCAATAGTTATTCATGCCACTTAGAAAGTGTTGCAGAAGAAAGATGGTTCCTACTTAACATAATTAATGCTTAAACACAAGCCTGTGTGCCAGCTTGCATGGAAAGGACAGTAACTCCCCAACAAGGACCCAGGAACATATTTCATTAAGTTATAGTTTAAAAACAAACATAAGTAAATAAAAAGAGATGAACAAAAACTAAAGTTGAAGCTTAAAAATTCCAAACTACCCCAGCTGGTGTGGCTCAGTGGATTGAGTGTCAGTCCATGAACCAGAGGGTCACAGGTTCGATTCCTAGTCAGGGCTCATGCCTGGGTTGTGGGTCAGGTCCCCAGTAGGGGGCGCTCAAGAGGCAACCACACATTGATGTTTCCCTCTATTTCTCCTTCCTTTCCCCTTTGTCTAAAAATAAATAAATAAAATCTAAAAAAAAAAAATTCCAATCTAAATCAAGGTACTACTTCCAGAGTGATGTGCGCCACCCCTTCTAACAATAACCAGAAAATCCCAAGCCTATGTTAATAGCAATTTCACACACAAAAAGCCAGTTTACACTCGGTCTAACAAACATCGATATTTCTGATGTCTGCTCCAAACCACCTGATGGCACTCCGTCGGCTTTGGGATAAATCCAAAATCTTGAGCATGTCTTCCACAGTCTGGCCCCAAGGCTTCTATAGGATCATCTCTTGCTACTGCCCTCTCATCAACTTCTCATCATTCTTTCCTTTTGCTCTACCTTTCATTTCTCTGGGCCTGTGCACGCCAGTTCTTACCACCTCAAGAGCTTTCCTGCTGTTCTCCTCCAGGCAAGCTCCCACTGATCCTACAAGACCCAGTTCAACTGGAAACCATCAGCAACACTTCCCTGATTCTCCAAGCCAGAGATGGGCATTGCCTAATCTGTGACCCCACAGACCCTTGCATATACATATTTTGTCAAATAGCACTTATCACATTATATTTTAATTAACTGTTTACATAGTCCCTTCCCAAAGATTGCGTGGCTCCTAAGATTGTAAGGCTAGAAGTGAAATGGGAGGTGGGTATCAAAATCAGAGGGGGCCTAGGAACAGTGTGCCCAGAAGCATGTACAATTTTAAACTTGGTAAAGGACAAAAAGTATATATTGTTTTCAGTTTGTCATACCAAGTTCAGAAAGTTCAGCTCATCAAAATCTTGGGTGAACATAACACCTGAAAGGTTCTCAACATATAGGGAGCCAGGGCTAGATCTTCATTCCTATTTTAAGGGACCTTGAGGTAAATAAAGGCCAAAGACCAAGTGTTACGCACTGCTCATTCCTGATATATATAGGTACTAAGATACTTACTAATGGCATAAAAATGTCAAATGTTAAAGCAAAAAAATTTAGGTACCATCTTGAAAAAACAAATTATTTTCCAAAATGTATTCCAGTTTCTGAACAGTTCTAGTAAGGACAGTTACTCAAACTTTCTCAAGAGCTTAAATAATATCTGTATACAAAAGGAAAAGTTATAGAACACAAATATTTTAAAAATTCCTTTATAAAGAGTACAGAAATACATTATTATTATTATTATTATTATCATCATCATTATCATTGTTATTATTATTTGGCATCTCTTCCATAATACAATGTCCCACCCCACCTACACCAAACAACACGGTTATACTGTTGAACTCTTACACTTTTGATGGGAATGTGTCATTTAGGCAAATCAGAAGCCACAAAAAATATAGAAAGGACCCATGGACAAAGACAATGGGAGGGGAGGATTGAAAGTGGAAGGTGGGGGAGAGTAGGTAGGGCAGGGGAGAGTAATGGGGAGGAAATGGGGACAACTGTAATTGAACAATAAAAAAACGAAAAAATATTTGGTTGTAGGTCACTCTGTTCTATGGTTGAAATATTTCAGAGGTAAATGCTTATGCAGTGCTATCTGGAAATTCTAAAATACTCATGCACATTACTGGGTTTATAATGAAGAACAACTGACATTCCCCGTAGCTATTGCTCTCCTGGCTGGTGTTTTTAATCTAGTACTAAGTACCATCCAGCAACTGGTTAAATAATATTATGATGAATGTCAAGGAAAATTAAAATACCTTAATGGAAAAAACTAGTTAACCATGAAAAGAAATATGTATTTGACTTAATGTACCATGGTATTTGTGTTAATGAGACTTGTTTATACTCTAGTATAACTACAGTTTTTAATGTTTTGGGTGTATCTATAAACAAAACAGATAAAAATTTCCAGCCTTCATGGAGCTTACATTCTAGTGGGAGGAACAGACAACGCTCTTAACAATGAACCTAATGAGGGAATATATAAAGAATATCTTAAAAACTTTCCTTGTGAAATTAAGTTTAAATTTTGTAATAATGATGGTCTAGTCCTTTCTGGACACAAGGTCTGGCACTTAACACTTGATCATCATTGTGAGATTCAAAGGTTCTCTTCTTATAATTAATATAAAATAAGTTTGATAATATGAACCATGCTTCTGCAAATAACTTTATTTCATGTTTTCTCTCTCAGCTAGTGTCCTATGAGGCCCGTCCTCTAACTCAGAGCCTTCAGTGCCCTGTTCTTCGATTAGAATGGAATGCATCTCCCTGTCTCTAAAAGCCACCCACACATTACCCTGGTCAAGCATTAGCTAAGGGCTGGAGATACAAAGCTGCTTAACACACAATCTTTATCCCTAAAGAGTTAACTGTCCAAGAGGAGAAAGAGAAAGGGTGATCAAGGCTTATGAGTGCATAACTGAAGTATGCAAAGCATCTAGGTACCCCCAGAGGAGGAGATGATTACCTCTGCCTGGAGAAGGCTGCTCAGGGCACCTATGCCGAGTCTGGGAGACGGGTAAATGTTTGAAGCCAGAAAGGCCCAGTGGCTCATATGTATCAGGAAGCACATGAGCTTGGGAGAACAGTCAGGGAAGTAGGGAGCCTAAGAAGCTAGCATCAGTGGAAGCTCTATGTGTAAAGACCCCATCACTGGGAGGTACACCCCTCATGAAAATAAATGGAAAGCAAGGGTAGAGGTGGCTTATGAGCAGACTTGAGCTAGGGCACTGGGCACTAGAATGGTGACTGAACCTCAAGGTACAGGTTAACTAAAGGGAAAGCATCTGAAAAAAGAAAGGAGAACAAGCAGCAAAAGAGGACAATGCTAACAATGTAAACCAGACCCAAATTGTGCTAGTGTTCTCTTAGCAGACTCTCCACCCTCCAATGCAACACAGTCACCCAGGGTTACAGAAGACCCTTCCACTCATGTCTCATCCCAGCAGCACTCCCAACCCAAGCACAGGGAAAGTGAATGCCCATTACATGCCCACAAGCTGGATGGGATAGAGTGAGACTTCCACCTCGAATGGTAAATACCCTTGAAGTACATATCCCAGTATTCACATAGCACTCTTTATCCCCACAGTCACTATTCTCTGGTGCTAGAATATCAGTAGTGAGAAGACACTACACCATGGGGCCATACTATGTATTACATATATAGCATGCTGCTATATATCCATCTGTGATCATGTATCTCCCTAGCTAGTCTTGGGAACTCCTTAAGGGCAGGGATTAGCTTATGGGCATCTGATAAGGGGCTGACAAATAAATGAATGAATTAACCCACCAATTTTTTCCCATAGTTCCAACTACTGCTATTTTTCATCCTAAATGACTACAGCATGAAGGCTATTCAACAACCTTCTCTCAAACATGAAGTCCATTATGCTCCACATAGACACACAAAGTCAAATACTAGAATCAGAGGACAGCAATTTCTTACTTTAAATTTTTTTAAAGATTTTATTTATTTTTTGGAGAGAGGAGAAGGAAGGGAGAAAGAGAAGGAGAGAAACATCAATGTGTGGTTGCCTCTCATGCGCCCCTGCCTGGGGACCTGTCCCACAACCCAGGCATGTGCCCTGACTGGGAACCGAACCAGCAACCCCTTGCTTCACAGGCCGGCACTCAATCCACTGAGTCACAACCACCAGGTAATTTAAATTTTTAAATAGTTTTCTATTCCCAGAAATTGTGTGACTGTGAGTGCCAGTTCAAAGTCATCCCCTATCCCTCTCTCACACACACACCAGCTTTGAAAGGAAAAAACACCATAACTCAAAACATTTGGGGAAAAACACCTTTCTGCAAAACTTTAAGAACTTCATTTAAATCCTCAACTCCTCTAAAAAATGACATAAATACGCAGTGTCCTGGCTAAGGCTGAAATATAACATGAAGTAAAAATGGAAAATTTTCTTTAAAAAGAAAAACAAGAAAAGACCAATACTACTAAATCAAAAAGTAAATAATCAATTACACCAGGTCTACCATGCTGGGCAGGCAGCCCTTGGGCCTGGGCTACTGAAGCACGCTTGGGAACCGTTGCGCACATTTCATCTCACCAAGCACCCTGGCTGGGGCTTCCTTCCTAAGGCCATTCCAACACTTGCCCTCTAGTGCCCCCATTACAGATGCTATGCTCGGTGAAGAAGAGAGTTAATTTTGCTAATTAAAAAAAAATAATAATATTTGTGTAAAGAAACTCGGTAAAGAAGCAGTCTGGATTGACAGTTACTGAGCAAAGGCACAGCACTCCAAAAGTCAGCTCTCTTCCCCCTATGGTGTGAGGGTATCTGTTCTTGAGGGGTGGGGGGGTGGGGAATGTCTTTTTTTGGTGTGGAGAAGAAGAAAGTACAGAGACTAATACACAGAGAACTACTCTTTCTGGAATTCATAGAGGGTCTGGTCTTTTATCCCCAGGCTGAAGCCCAAGACTGGGGACCCGGGTTTTGTCAGGGGCGCCTCCCCGCTGTCCTGCCCTGGGCTGCTCTACATGAGCAGAGAGAGACAGGAGGCAGGCCCCTCTGACACCTACTTAACCGAGGCAGATGGAGAGGAGAGTGTGTGGATGCCTTTACTTCCCCCTCAGGAGGTGCCCAGCAGGAGCCCACAGAGCCAACGGCTCCAAAATCCGATTTCCACACATCCTCCCACCCCAGAACACTCCTTACCCCTCTGGCAGGAGGAAACAGAGCATTAAGTGAGTGTGGCTCTGGTGGATGAAGGGGGTTTTAGGAGACCTAAAGAAGCCTTCTTACAGAATTCAGCCCTTTTTTCAAACCTCTCCAGAGGTAGCCAAGTTGGGAAACAGTCACTCACTCATTGACCCAAAGGGGGCAAGGGTGTTACTTTGAGGAGGACACAATCAGTGTCTGCGAGACGTCCTGAGCCACAGACACATACTTTATTAATAATCTTACATACACAAAATGTCCAAGGGAAAGCCTAACAGGCTAACTTCTGACAGCTCCAGATAAGAGCAGGAGGAACTGAAGCCATGCTGGCTCCCAGCTTCCCCACACTCCACAGAAGCAATGGTCCCCTTCCCACCCCAGCGATGGGACACAAATAAATAAATACAATTATCTACAGAACTTAAAGTGCAAGGACAACACTGTGAAGTCCTTCTCCCCAAGTGCAGTGACTTGTGGGAAACAGATAGGAAAATGAAAAGAGCAGCTGGAAAACTTAATTACAGAAGAGCAACGCAAAAGCTGACATTGTTTCACAGAACTAGCCAATTGCCAAGCCCTTCTCCCTTACCTTAAGATACAGAAGCAGCTCTTAGCTCCTGAAGATAAGCGGCAGAACCCGAATCTCTGTTTGCTGTCAATGTCAGTGAGCACGAATGTGAAGTTCTGGCCAACTTGGCTAACTGTGAGGCTGCAGGAAAGACAGAACAAAGGGAAAAATGAATGTGCAGTAAGTTGCTTGATAAAGTATCTAATCATGACAAGTTGTTGAACCTGTAACATTTCCTTTCTCAGTGGAACTCTTTATAAATGAACTGAAAATTTACACACTTCACGGGAACAGATTGTGAGCTAGTAAAAAAAAGAAAAAAGGGCAGCAAGGAGCACGTTCTAGTGATCACCTCCTCGGAGCTACCATACCTTCTACTTACCGAGTTCAAGCAGGTAGCACTATAAATCATCCCATCAAATTCTGAAAGGTGTATTCTATTTACCTCATTTTATAGATGAGGAAATAGCCTACAATGGCAATGCCTAAGGTGCCAACTGGTAAACTGCAAAACATTGGATTTTAAACCTAGGGCTAACTAACACCAAAGACGTTTCTGCCACCTTGCTGTTAACTGATCATTGATTTGCTCATCTGACCATTCCTCTACAGGAGAATTTACGTTTCTGCTGTCTCAGTCACAGAGTGAGACACTTCATATAAACCATCTCATTTACTCTCAGAAACAACACTGGAACTTAGATGTTCCCATTGTATAGAAAAGAACACCAAAGGAGCCCTGGCCAGGTAGCTCAGTTGGTTAGAACACCATCCAGATATGCCAAAGTTACAGATTCAATCCCCAATCACAGCACATACAAGAAGCAACCAATGAATGCATAAATAAGTGGAACAACAAAATTGATGTTTCTCCTCCCCCAAATCAATCAATAAATAATACTTTTAAAAAATAATATAAAAAAGAAAAAAAAAACCAAAGGACTGAATCAAGTTCACAGAGCTACTAAGGGGAGGAGCTGGAATTCAAAAGAGGGCATGGTTAGCTATTAGTTTCCTTAAATTCCTGTATCTTTCAAAATTTCTTAATTTATGAGGAACATATTTTACATTTTACAGAACAGAAATACTAAATGTCTTAACAATGCAAGATGCTTTCTAAGAAATGGAAACAAGGTTTTAAAGAAAGACAATAAAGAAAAAAAGCTAAGCCCTGACTGGTGTGGCTCAGTGGTTTGGGCATCAACCTGCAAACCGAAAGGTTGCCAGTTCGATTCCCAGCTAGGGTATGTGCCTGGGCTGTGGGCCAGGTCCCTGAGTGGGGACATGTGAGGGGCAATGATCAATGTGCCTCGTGTGCATAGATGTTTCTCTCCCTCTCTTTCTCCCTCCCTTTCCCACTCTCTAAAAATAAATAAAATCTCTGGGGGTAGAGGTAGGGGAGGGGAGAGGATGCAGACAACTGTAATTGAAAAAGAATAAAGTAATTATTTTAAAAAATAATAAAATAAAAATAAATAAAATCTTTTTAAAAAAAGCTCAAAATTCCTGCATTAACACAAAGAATGAGCATCCACACATAATAGCAACATAAAATAGAAAGTATCTGTTTCAATAAATTAAAAATCATATTACTAATCAGATTAATCTATAAACTCTTTTTTAAGAGTTATAAAATGTTTTAAAATCCACTTCTAAAAATCAGTTTACCAGTTAGCTTGGACTCTTCTTTAAAAATTTAAATATTCCAAACTCTAGTACATAAATTTATGCCAACATAATATTTTAGAATTTGACATTGACTTTTTCAAAGGAACTCATTAAGTCATATTGTAGTTTACATGTTGCATTTTACAAAATATACTCAAATTGATAACATATTCAAAAAGATGCTCTCACCTATAATTCACTTTATAAATCATCAGTGGAAATAAAAAAAGCATGGTTCACCAGGCCTTTTTCAAAGGTAGACTTTCTGAATCTTTGGATATGATATGAATTAAGTTTTCAAATATGGATAACCTTCCTTTCTAAAACTCCCTCATATAAGCTGCATAAGAAAATTAAAGAGGTTTTCAAGGTATCCTAGCACAAAAGGTCAATAGACACTCTCTGGTCATATGTAAGGAAACAATTCCATCCCTTTGAAAGTGGTTAGAGAGTACAAGAAAACGATTCAGAAAGAAAACAGTGTTCCACTCTCCTTTTTTAACTAGAAGGTGAACGAAAACAAGGTGGCAATTCAAAAGCAGCATGGTAATAAAACAGGTGTAAGTAATGCTATCCCTCCACCTTACACAGCCAGGAGAAGGAACACATTCCTATAAAAGTTATAGAGCTGTCAAGGGGACACCAAACGCTACTCTCTTATGGCTGTTATGTTTTATCTATAAAGCTTGGATACTGTGTTACTATGGTGATTTAATACTATGTTTTAAAGGGGGATTATATGATTAATTTTAACAAGGTTGAGAACTGAAGATGTGTGAGAAAGAGGATTCTAGCTCACATAATTAAAGTGATTGGGGGGAAAAAGTGGGCCTCATTGAGGAAAGGGAAAAATCTGTATTACTAAAATATTTAAAGCAACAGGTCAGGATGGCTCTAAGTTACAAATACGGTCATGCTCTTGCAAAATAATATTACATGATCATAAAAATATGAGTGTTCATTATTTTAACTTCGGGTTTGATTACACTTCTACAGTGTTTAAAATGGAGCATCCTAGAAGGAAAGGACATTGATAGGACTGAATGAAAAGAAAACACTCAGAATCTCTAGGAAAAAGAAAGAACAAATACAACTTGGTTGGTGAGTGGAGTGTCATTAATTTCCCTATTATCTTTTCACTACCATTAAAAACGCTGAAAATGCCCTTAGCTACCTCATAGGCTCAAAGAAAGATTCATTACTCATTTACTTGGTTCAAATCCCAACTCAATCACTTGCTAACTGGCCCTTAATTTAGCAAATTACTTAACCTCTAAGCACCTCAGTTTCTTCACCTGGAATAACAAAGAAATGAGAAACTACCACCCAACCCAAAGGATGTTGGGGAACAAGTGAAATAAGCATTTAGTATAAAGGCAAGTCCATAAGTAAGAACAATTAATAAAAGAGATGAAAGCTGTTAAGTTAGCATCTGAATGAAAACTAAAATCCATACTAAAACCATGCATTTGCTTAGAATCCTCCTGACTCAGCTTTGTGATGCCGGTAAGTGAAGAAGAAAGCTGCCTTTCTCTCTCCCATCCATTGTGTCTTTTCAGTGTAGGTTCTCCAGACAACCAAGGGAGCTCTCATGTTTGCATTAAAATGACAAGATTCTTTCTGGGGTGCCAGAGCTTAGAAGGGAGCACCTATTCTCAGCCGAGTCACCTTTTTTAATTCCTAGTACAAGATATTAAAAGCCCCAAACCATTAAACTCTAAAATATTTTTTTTCCTTGGCCATTTCCAGTAAACTGAGAGTCAGGCAAGGGCAGTCACACTTGAAGGGTTCTGAATCTCCAACGAATGTGTCATTCCCTCTTCTGAGAAGATTCACTTTTTCTCTACAAAAATGACTTTGAGGAAAGGTCTGCTTCCTTCAAGACTGCAGTTATTGTATTTGCCTCTAGGATCAGAATCCCTATCTTTTCAACAGGAGTCAGGTTCCACCACAGTTAAAGCTGAGAGGAACCCAAGAAGCCATCTGATCCAATTCTCAGCTGGGAAAACTGAGGCTAGGGGTTCTTGTTTTGGTTTTCATTTTGTTTTGTTTTCTTTTGTTTTGTTTTTCAAAGTAAGCAGGGCCAAAAACTCCAAGCCCAATTCTGGTTCAAAGTCCTTTTCACTCTGTCTCACTGCACTAAACACAATGAAAATCCTCCCCCAGAAACTTTCAACTCAGTTGAATGAACTCAGGTACGTGAGAAATTCAGATAGTTGTATCATCAGACTTCCCACTAAGCAAGAGAAACCAAATTTGAGTATTTCCAGAACTAAGCCCAGGAGGCAGGGCCAAGAACCCCCTTGGCTGTGCTTGCCATACCTAGGTGAATATGGAAAAGAAGGGAGAAAAGCAATGACTATTGAACCACAAATTTAAACATTCACGCTGCCTTGTAAGTGTCTGTCAGCCGTTCAATACCCCTCCAGCAGCATTTTGCTTAACCTTGAGGTTTGGTGTATAAACAGCATGAAGCATGTGGATGGGATAGTCTGATTCCAGTCTTCAGGGAGAAACTGGATTTTCCATATCAGCCTCACTTTAAGTTAAGCTTGTCATCTTACAAACTGAGCAACTACTACACTGGGCACAGTAACAAATGCTGGATGTACAATATCCATCCTGTTGTGGAGATTCCTATCTACTTAGGAATAATAAACAAGGGTACCATAAAGCACAGCCTGTCACAGTGCTGTATGAAACCAAAAAAGGAACAAGGGCATAAGAAAACACAAGACAAGGAAAAGCCCTACTGAGATAATGTGGTCAGAACAGCTTCTCAACAATGACGACAATACTGATGTAAAGGATGAGATGAGCAGCTACTCCAGAAGCAGGGGATAGGGTGTTTCGGACAGAGAAAAGAGCTGCACAAAGATGCTCGAGCTAGAAAGAGCTGGGCACATTTAAGGAACTAACAGGACCCCCGTACAGCTAACGCACAGGAGATTAGGGGAAAGTGATGTGATAGGAAGTTGCTAGACAAGTAAGTGCCAGATCATGCAGAGTGCCTACCTCATAGGTCATGGTAAAGAATTAGAATTTTTTTGTAAAGGCAACAGAAAGCTAATGAGTGATTTTAATCAAGAGAATAACAGTCTAGTCTACAGTTTTTAAATGTTGGTCTGCGTGTGATGTGGAAAACAATTTGGAAGAAGTAGAAGCGGAGAAAATCAGGAGGCTAATGCAGCAATCCAGATGAGACGGTCTGGTGGTGCATGTCATGTAGGGAGAGTGGAGATGAATACGGGTAAATAGCTCCAAGTTTGCACGTGGACTGAGTGTTAGGGAGTGAGAAGGCAGAATATTACCATTTAATGACAGAAAACCACCAAGTTTAGGGGGAGATCCAAGAGTTCCATTTGGGATATGTTAAGTCTGAGAAATCTGTAAAACATCAAAATAGAAGTGTCAAGTACGTAGTTGAACATACTACTTAGTAAATCAGAGGAAAAACTGGATTGGAGCTATAAATTTGGAAGTCATTACACACAGGTGGTATTTAATGCCATGGTAAAGAAAGAAGTCACTTAGGGAGAGCATTTATGGAAACAAAAGAGGACCCAGGACTCAGTCACAGAAGCACCAATTTAGAGGATGGGTGGAGAAGAGACCATCGAAGAGAAAAAGGAGAACACCCAGGCAGAACAAGCAGGAGGGAGGGGTCAACTGTTCTCATACAGCAAGATAAGAGAAAAAATGCCTACTGTGTTGAATAATATGGAGGTTTCACATGACCCTGATAAGAAAAGCTCCAGACAGAACCAGCAGACAGAGCAAAGAGGGCTGAGGAACGAGTTGAAGTGTGTGGATAATTCTTCCAAGAGGTGATGAATTACACAGTAACTGAATAAAAATGAAGAGCCCAAGATGGATATTCTTTTTAGGATGGAGGAATACCAGAACTTTTGTTTTTAAGCTGTTGGGAATGATTCAATAGAGGCAGAGGTTAATGATGCAAGAGAGAGAAGATGAAACAGTAATGTCTGGACTTTAGAATCCTAGATATGCTACTCACTTGTTATGTGAGCAGAAATAACTTACTATATTTCTTTGAGCCTCATCCGTAAAATGGGAATAATGATACTTGCAGAGTGGTTTTGAGGATTAGATGTATACAAAGTAACTAGCATACAGTAGGTACATAATGAAAATAGTAATTCTTACTGTTATGAAATTATAAAATTTCAAGATGGAATGGAAACATTTTGTCATCCTCTGTTACAGCTCCCTAACAATGACCTGTAGAGCCATCTACTGCCAAGGTGCCCCTGACAGCGGCCTCTCCTCTTCTTCAGTGCACCTGGGGTGTCAGGCAGGAGTCAAGTTTTATCAAGCTACTACATCTCCCAACTTTTAGTTACTTGAGCCTCGAAACTTCTTTCCATAAACACATATTCCCTCTGCCTAAGACTCAAGTTTCTCACATTCCCTGCTCTAAGATTCAAGTGGCAAGAATCACATTTGTCTGGGGACCAAGAGTAGGTCACGTACTGCCAGATATAGGACAACACCTACCTGCTTGAGAAACACGCCAGATTACTATTCTAAGAAAAAACAGACATCTCTCCACTCCATCATCTACATGAGCCTGACAACGAATCATAACCGAAGAATCGAAAAGTATCAGAACCAGGAGGAGGAGCAGAGATCTAACTCAAATCCCTCATTTCATTCATAAAGACACTGAGGCCTTCAGGGGAGAGATGTCACTTGCCTACCAGCACAGAGCAAGTCAATGGCAGAAGCGAGACTAAAACCCAGGTCTCCTGGTTGTGAACCCCCCACTGCTCTGTCCACTAAGGCCCAACTGCTCTAACATCACCAAACGCTGTATAAAATGTTCACAGGGCATAGCTTCACCAATGGGTCGAAGCCAAGGGACTAAACCCAGGGTGGAAAACAAGGGACAAAGTGGTCCAAACTGATTCAGTTTTGAAAAGTAGAGCAGGGTGACTGCATGGAGAAATAGAAGGAAAGGTCTGGGCAAATATACATGAACGTACCAATGATGTGCCATAGTTTCATTTTCTGCATGGGTTTCATTTTCTTCAGTTATCTGTATTTTCTCCTTTTCTATAATACGCATATACTGTTTTTGAAATAAATTTTAAAAGTTTGGTTACTTTATTGTGTAATCTAATGGTGGGAGTACAACCTGGTGGAGAAGGTATGGTAGAAGTGGAAATCAGACACATGTGGGTTTCAAAAGCAGCTCTACCACTTTCTACTGGTGGGACCCTGGGCAAGCTTCCGGATCTATCTGAGCCTCTGTGTCCTTCTATGTGGAATGAAGATAGTGGTGACCTTGCAAATGTGTAAACTTTTAGTGCAGGAAGAGAACACAGCACACGCAGTGCCTGGCAGATAAAAAATAAATAATAAAATTGTAAGTAGCATTCAAACCACATTTAAATCTTGGTTACATCCTAATCATAAAACTACACCTCTGCCCCTGAAAAGATTATGTCATTTCATTTCACGTTCATGTCACTGTGTGTGCCAGTATAACGTATATGGCAATGGCACGGTAGCTAACTTTCTAGGTTCTGAAAGAGGATAGTGCAAACATGGAAGACCAGCTTTTCCATCATCCAGTGCATCTCGTGAGGACTCTGATTAACTGAAGCAGGTTGCCAGCTACCAAGTGCAAGCAAGGAGCACCACAACATGAAATGCTATATAAATCTTTTTTCCCCCCAAGAAACTGCTTTCATCAATGATAGTAAGTTTTTGAGAATGAAAGGGATCTCAGCTCCATCATTTCACTACTCCTCTTCACCAAGAGCTTTAAATACAGTGTAGGGCAGAAATCAGTCTAGATTGAAACCGAGAGTATCTGCTACTTTCCCAGCTCTGTAATTAAATGACGATGATCATAAGCAAGTCATTCCCCCTCTACAGATCTTGGCTTCCCTTCTGTAAGATGGGATGCTTGAACCAGATGAATTTCAGCTTTAAAATCCTGTGGTCTTATTCTCACACATTTTCAAGGCCTCCTGGAGCTAGAGCCCAAGCTACCACAGCACACGTCACCCTCTCCCCAGCAGGCTCCATCTGCTCTGGCTGAACCATCTCTAGGCTCATAGTTTCTCCTCTGCTCTTCAGCGCATATGGGGTGTTAGGCTCTCCCTTCCATTTACCCCTTCTTGCCATCCTTGCAGACTCAACACAAGTCTCCCCCACTATGAGAAGGTGTCTCTGAACATCTCAGTCTTCACTATCCTTTTGGATAGATACAGCTTAACATATCTTTCTAATACTTCCTGAACTAGACTGAGAAACACATGGAGTGCAGAGCTCCACTTTGTTATCACCCAACATAATGCTACACATTCAGAACCTTCCTTTGCTCTTTTGTAAAAGAGAAACCACCATCACCTATCTCCTAGAGTTTCTGGGAAGAATAAATGAGGTATTAATGTGGAAATGTCTAGCATGTTGACTAGAATCAATTAGGAACTCAAGTATTAGCATCTTTTCTTTCCTCCCTCTCCTCTCTGCTCTCTTTTCTTCTCTCTCCCTCCTCACCTTTCCGTGTGTGCGTGTGTGTGTGTGTGTGTGTGTGTGTGTGTGTAGGGGGGGCATGATCAATCTTCCCACTAGGTGGTCTACTGAAAAACGTATTCATTTGGGAGATGAATACCCAGGTTGTGTTAGCAGCCTAAGAGGACCTTGGGCAAGTCACAATTTCTCTACAGCTTAGATTTTTTTTTCAAATGAAGATGAACAGCACTTGTCCTCATCTCTTATAATAGGAAGACAATATGAGATGATACATGAGAAAGCACTTTCTTTTGAAGAGCCACCAGCATTATTATTTTTCATAAGTTCTAGTTTCAGAAAGAAAAATCTTAAAACAACACAAGAGACAGCAAGATGTCAATGTTAACAGGTGATTTGATGACTGTAAAAATCCCACTCTTGATATAGACTAGAATAGAAATGTCAGAAAGCTGTACTGTCATTCCTTGGGGTAGAAAAGCACAGATACCAAAAAGATTAGGAAGCTTTCTTTTATGAACATAATCACCTAGGGCATTAAGCATCTCCCATGCTGACATTTTCCAAGTCAAACAATATCATAAATACACCTAGGGGGCTTTGTGGGCCTCAGAATCTGGGCATATACATTTGACAGTGTTAACTGCAAACTAATAAAAAAAAGTGACATTAAAATCTTTGTATTTATTGTAAATAAACAGTATTATACTCTTCTGCGTTAAAGTATGCCAAAGTTAGAAGTAGGGAAAGAGAAGACAAAAAATATACTCTGCAAAATAAAGTGGTTTTTGTATCAAAAGTTATTAACATAATAAAGAACCATTATACATGGCAAGGATGGCAAGGATTAAAATATATCCACAAAGGAAGAATTCTGTCCCAAATCATTTTCTTAAAAAATATAAGAATAGTGATCAGAGAAGAGTATTTTAAAGAGAAGAATATTAGAAGAAAAATATTTTTCTGCCCTGGCTGGTGTAGCTCAGTGGATTGAGCGCGGGCCGTGAACCAAAGGGTCGCCAGTTCAATTCCCAGTCAGGGCACATGCCTGGGTTGAAGGCCAGGTCCCCAGGGGGGCCACGTGAGAGGCAACCACACATTGATGTTTCTCCCCATCTATTTCTTCCTCCCTTCCCTTCTGTCTAAAAATAAAAAAATAATTAAAAAAAATAAAAAAAATTTCTAACAACAGCCAAAAAAAAAATCAGACATTGGTGACCAAAAAAATTTACAACTATAACTTAAGGAACTGTTTTTCTTCCATTTCAGAGTGTGATTACCCAGACAGGTAGGTAGTAGAGGTGCACTAGCTGGTGTGAGAAAGGGGGGGGGGGGGGGTGTGTGTGTGTGTGTGTGTGTGTGTGTGTGTGTGTGTGTAGGTGTGTGTGGGTGTACACTCACACAGCACACATTGGGGGAGATTTAATCTCGTGGCAAATTTCTTTTAATATTAGTTACAAAGTCAGTTAAGGAATACCTAGCCAAAACAGATCATTATTCTAATAAGGAATCATGTAAAAATGTCTTCTCTTATTTTTCTTTGTTAAACACCTAACTACATTTTAAAAACATTTCCACTTTATTAATTTGTATAAATATGCCCTTGCCACAATTTGTAATACATCTTATAAGTGACTGGAGGAGATTTCACGCATCACTAATTCATATATAAAAATGTGAAGTTTGCATTAAATGTCTCTAAACAAAACCTTGCTTGCTATTTTTAGAAGAAATAGGATAAAGAAAAGATAAGAGGAGTCTCATTACAAAGAATGACCCTCTTGAAATGAAGGCTATTCTGTAGCCCTGATACCAGGATTTTAAAAGGCCCGAGTCTGGAAATACTACAATGGTTGATTGGCTTAAAAAATAACATGTTAGAACCAGGAGAAATAGAGAATGATTTTAAGTGACTGGCAACATTTCAGAGCTGCTTTTTAGTACTCTTTTTGCTCCCTAGTATTCTCTTACACCCCTTTGGCTACCAATCCTCAGCTCCCACCATTTTTAAATCAGTACACTGTTACTACAAAGTGCAGAAAAGATCCAAGCATTATACTACCCACATGCACTCTGAGTCACCGAAGTCTTTCAGGCCTGCTGTGTATGGGTACAGTAAAACACATGATAGAACCTTCCTGAAGATGGGCACATTTTATACCTTTCTTGGAACTTACTATGGCACTTATTACATACAATGCTATTTTCTAAAACCTCTCTATCGCTAACAGTAAAAATTTTAAGATGTAATGTTTGTACAGTCTCACAGTTCAATTTCCCATTAAGAGAAAAATCACAAACAACAATCAAATGGACAAGTGATTGCAAAAAAAAATGATTAAACTGTAAAGAAAAACACAATAGACATTTCTTGAAAATAAGATTAAAGTGATTGTCATTTTATTAATGTTGTTAATAAATTAGTTTTATAAATAAGGGTGAAAGCTCTTTTAAAATTAAGGGGGAAAAGCTGTTTTTAAAATAAGCTACTTAAAAATAAGCTTAGTAAAAAAAAAATAAGCCATTGACCAGCGGTTCACTTTTTTAAAAAGTCTCTTAGACTAATTATCTTTGAGTTCTAATATTCATACTTCTCCAAGAAATAGTTTGTCATAATGCAAATACCAAGGAATGTTTCGATGATTTTGTATTTTTTTAAATATAGAAATCTATAGGAAATGCTTATTTCCTTAGAGATACCATTTTAGCCACCAAAGCAAAATGCAAGACTCTACTTAGCAGCATACCTTTTAAGTAGCAGAACACCTTTAAAAAAGATAGGCCTAGGCTGTTTTAAATTTTAAGTTGTAGTCTAAGAAAAAACAGTCTATATAATACTCATAAGGCCGTGGAATCACATAGTATTACTTAATATTACTTGGCATGGTTAAATATACTCATATTTAAATAAAAATTAAATAGCACTGGATTAAAACCCAACCATTCTTAATCATGGTTTGAGTCTGATAACCAAAATTAAAAATTTAATGCGTGCAAACCGTATCTCACAATTAACCAATGCAAAGCTCTAAGCTTTAAACTTCTTGACAGTGTCAATAAAATCCCCAGGAAAGGAGAATACTGCAACTCTCCTTGGAACATAGGTGTTTTAAAGCATGGTTAAGCAGACAGAATATTAAGAATGGCATGGTTTTTATTTTCCATAGCAGGCTTATTGATGCTTTTTATTTTGGGGGGGGGGGGTAAAGTTTGAAAATCTGACACTACCTGTCCACATAGAAGGGGAAACAAAACTTGGTCAAAGTCTGTAGAACTTCCTGTGGAGAGAAAAAAAGATAATTTATACATCTAATGGGACCAATAAATCTAACATTAACCATGGCACACAATCCAGCAACTTTACCCTAAAGAAAGAGGAGACAGATGAAGAAATATGGGCTTTATCAATTACATGGGAGGAGTACCAGGCAGTCAATCATGAGAAATAATAAACATGATCAAACTTCATTAAAAATGAAAAATTAATCAAGAATCACACATGGGCAAGCAGCAGGAGCCATGCAGGAAAGCTCTGAGGGGAGGGAGGCGGGGGGGTTGCTGAGTGTTAACACCCCTCCAGGGACCATCTCCAGCCTGACCATATGGATCAGAGTGAATAACACCGAGCCACATGGGTTTGGCCTGGCAGGGCTGCTGTTGCTGGCACCGGCTTTGCCTGTTACCTAGGAACAGAGGGGGCCAGGATTAGACAACGCTTGCTTCCCAACATCAGTGGGCTAAAGCACAAGCAGAATAGAAAGCCAACTTTAAGATAATTGTCCCTGAACGTAATCAGCTACATTTTTTTTAGCATAAAACTTCATTTACTTACTTCATAAAGAAGTTGAAATTTCTGGCACAAATTTATTTTGTAACCAAACTGTAACAATTTTAAGTATGCACTATTTTTACTTAAATGTCATCATAATTGGGCACACTTACCTGCTTGTAATTTGTGAAAATCCAAAGCAAACTACAAGTTTAAATCTTTTAACAAATATGTAGGTACATAAAACCAAGCACATTTTTCAAGGGAAGTATACAAAAAGGGAACAAAAAGCATTTTTTTTTTACCAGAGTGACATTTCAAAGACTTATTCATAAAAGAGAAGCTTCTTACATTAAGCAAAGCACACTACTGTATGAGACACAATACACAGCAGGTGTGACTTTTCCCAACGGATACATTTCATGTATACAGCATCTATACACAGAGCTAAACATATATGCGAGTAATTAATTATTACTTCCTTCATAAAACTTTCTTTAGCTTGTCTTCATTTAACTGCAGACTTAGCCCACGGTCAGTGCTTAAGTTCATAGACAAATGTTATAAATTTTAAAAAAGTATTTCTTTCATGCATTTGATTTGCTTTTTAACTATTTAAAATCCCAACTTCAAGACAAAATGAAGAACACATTTTTCAGTCATTGAGAAGCTGGTTCAAATTAAAACAAACTTGCCCTTTGCAAATCCTAATCCAAGTGATAAATTAAAGATCAGTTTACAAATGTAGCATTTCTCTAACCAATAATAATGAATTATCAATGCTAACTGAATTGATGCTTCTTGCTTCATTTATTTTTAAAACCAGTTCTATCATTCAAGAAATAAACCACATCAATCTAATAACCCACTCAACGAAGCAGAAAGTACAACGACTTGCTCTGCCAGAGCATATTCCACCTACATAATTCAGCTGAGCATATCCTATTTCTAATATTGTCTTGGACTGATACTATGTACATATATATCACAGCACTGTTAAGGCATGTTGTGAAATAATCAAGGAGTAGGGGAAAAAATGAAAAAAGGTAGATAAGGATACCTCAGCATATTCTAAGAGGCATTGCTGACACATAGCTAAATTCATAACGTGGCATTCAAAAGTTTGAAAACTCATATTTAAATAAGCTGCAATTGCTAATAAAGAATCAAAAGAACAAGGGCAATTTCTCGGTGCATAATGTTATTATCAGGCAAATATTAGAAAAGATTATGTAAAACATTCATTTTAATGTCTGCAGTTTCAATTATAAAACAGATTAAAACCCACATACACAAAACTCCCATGATTTATATGCAAAACAATTCCTTATATATTTCCTTTCACTTCAGGTTTCAAATACCACAAATATCTCTTGAGTTCAATGTATGTACCAAGCATTTTTTAAAACTCAATACTAATGCTCCCTCATTGCCAGAATCACCTACAAAGACAGTTATCCCTTACTCCTCAAAAGTTACAGGTGCAGAAGTGCTTCTCTACTCTATGCTGGAGTTGAGCAGCCAAAAAGCCTCAAGATTTTTGAAAGATAAGACCCCCATGGCTACAAGAAAGCATTGTACTCTACAGCAGAGTCAAAGGAATCTAATATGCCCAACTTATTACTCACTACAATATAGAAACTACTTAACCACTTTCTAATGTCAAGAGTAATAACCAACTGTGAACTTGTCTGTCAGATAATATTAGAACAAATATTAAAATACCCATTGTAGGCTGAGTATAACCTACCTCCCAAGAGCTTTCCATTTTACCCAAGAAAGCAGTGGTAAGTCTAATTAAGCAATGGGGTGTGGGGGGAGGGGGAACAGAGGGAAGAAGGAAGGAAATATAGGCAAATGTAGGCACATGTTTGTGCATTATAATATGTTTCCTTATATTTGTGATATTACAAGAGCTTGATATTCCAATTTAAGTCAAATAAAATGGTAGTGTGCTGTCAAAGGAGAAAACAAAAATGAGCATCTACTCTGCGTTAGGCATAGTCATACGTTATCTCAGTCAAAACTGAAAAATCTAATTCTTGGTTTAGGAATGGAAGGACAGGAAGGGAGGGGAGCAATGTTTCTTACTGCTGAAATGAACAACTTTTCTTAATACCGATGTTTTCTCTATATACAAACATCTAACTACCTTACCCTCTTTTTCCAAAGAAAAACACAATTACTTGAATATGAAAAGTACCACTCTCCAAAAGAGGAGACTTTAAAACCCTGGTTTAAACATATTTTGAGCATTATATTTATAGCAGAGTGCCTTTCAGCATTAACTTTACTGGGAAAACAGTCATTAACCAGTTACCAACCCCTCTTTTCTCTAGAACCTGTGTCTTGGGCTAAGGAACTCTCTTTGCAGATGGTAATTTTCCTGTTTTCTCTCCTCTTTCTCTTGCGTATACAAGCTCTTTCAGATGATCTCCACTACTGCCACATAAACCGGATCTTCAAGATGCAGTACAGCTGATGAAATGTAAATGACCTCATTGCTAAGGCAGGGGGTGGGAAAGATTGTGCCAGCTCTCCAGATCAATTCCCAAGTTTATATTTTCACAAATCTTTTTATGTACAGTTTGATTTTTTAACATTTTAATGAGCAAAAAAGTGAATCTATAGTAGCCAGTCACCACAGTTAAAGTGCAGGGCATGAACTAGATCCCAGGAGGGAACCAGTCCACCATGTCACCACTGGCTTTAGGACATTCGCCACCTGGTTCCATGTCCCCAGGTTCCAACTCTTTTCATAATCAAAACACTGCTGACATTATAAACCCCAGACGGGTTTTCTAAAATCCCTCCCAATCAATATATCCACCACATAACTTATTGGAGACAACATTGAGCTCATTGATTAAGGTGAGTTCAGTAGCAAAGTTTTCAAAATAAATGAGACAAGAATACAGCAACCAACTCCTTTGTGTCACCAGACAATTTATGAAATAGGCAATTTCCAAAAGGGCTTTTCTTCCTAACAAAATATTCGATACCTCATGTGGAAAGAAGTAAGAGCAGAGGGGTAAGGGGAAGGTGGATGACAGGCAGTCACACAAACCTTTCAGTGATGCATATATTAAATAGCAGATTGCACAGTGTAGTAGAAAAGCACCAACATCTTCAAAGCTCTGTCCGCAAGGAGATAACTAAGCCTCAGACTATGAACCAAAATATGAAATCAACATACCTAACATTGGAGTCGCCTGTAAATAAAAATAAAAAATGAACTCAAGATTCATCGCCATCTTTTTTGGATTTATTTCATCCAATTTAAATTCTCATCCAGTCAAAAGGCCCATCAAGGGAATTTACTCCAATCTGAAGAAAGTAGATTGTTTTATGCTGAAACTGAGCCATTGTCTTAAAAACCTGGGAAAGCTTTAAAGATGTATAATATTATTCATCTTAGAATCTGATCTGGAAGCAAAACTTTGAAAACTAAATTTGGTATAGTTAACTGGGATTATCAGTAATAATAAGGCTAAATTACTTCACCCTGAATTTGGGGTGCAGGGTAGAGAGGGTATAAGAGATCCTGCAACAGCCATCAGTTCAGATGTCAAATACTTTGTTTTCACTGCTTCACTGAAATCTATAAACAAAAGTTAGTTGTATTTGGCAGATGAAAACAACTAACAGACACAGACGTACACACCCCACAAATAAATGCCATCTGAAAGACAAAAGTGCAGGCTGATTATAATGTCCACCGGGGTTACGGAATGTTGGGAGATGAGGCATGTTCTCAATAGTTCAAAAGAAAAAGGAAATGTGTGCAAGAAAACATTTAAATACAGAAAAGAGATAGCTTGAATAAATGAATGGATTTTAAAATATGTAAAGCTACAATCAGCCTCTGTGTAGCTTGCTGTAAGCTAGTATAGCAGTTGATAATTTACCTTTGTCCAAAAAGAGAGTGAAGGAGAAAGAGGCAAGGAGACGGTAGGAAAAAATTTCCTGAGTTTTCTACATCTAATTTATTTGTTCATTTCAAAATGCAGATGTGTGATAAAAAGATCAGTGGAGCTCAAATTCCTAAAATATTCCATTTCTATGCTCAGACATTTTTTAATAGCACAAGGGAAATGCTGACCCTCTAAGTCCTGCAATTGAGATCAGTGCTACTGACTTAAAAGAAAAGCTGTTGATTGATGATCTTAAAACTCAAGTTGAAAGTTAAAAACAGAACACACACAAAATCCAAACATACAAAAAGCTAACTAAATTTCAACTTTAAGCCATTTCAAGTTAAAACCAGGGACTCCAAGTGAAAGCTACCAGAGGTTTTAACGCTTATGATTAGGAAGGGCAAAACAGAATGGTAAGAAGTTCTTAAAAGCTTAATTAGCACCCAGTTCAAGAATGTTGATCAGAAATTTCCTAAATATGAAAACAGGAAATATAATTTTTCTCCTTCCCTATAAATGTCAAGTTAAATTCAAGATCCATACTATAGCTACAGACAAACTTTTTATTTTCAGTGACAAAAGCTTTGAATAAGGAATTTTACAAAAAGGCCTTTCAACACCCAAACATAAAAGCTGGGTCAAATTTCTATCAGCACTGCTCAAATGCTACAGAGTCTGCTTCCTTTCTTTGGTATATTTCAATATTTACTCCCAGTTTACTTTTTATAAACTTTAGTTAAATTTGGGTCATACACATTATAATTATGCTAATTTGTATAATACCTAATATGCACAAAGATGAAATTACACTAAAATATAGAAATAGATCATATTCTATAATATGTATCATATAAACTTTATATCTAAATTATCAAGGACATTAAGTATATAGGTGGAAAGCAGAAGAGCCGCCTCTAAAAGTACTTTTAAGTAAAAATATCTTTAAAAATATATATTTGTGAAAAAATAATTTTATAAAAATTTTTAATTTAACAAAGCCACTTTATCTTTCTGTATCCTTTCCTTTCTTCAAAAAATTATTTAAAGTTGTTCCCAAATTAAATATTATATAAAATCCTTTATTCTAAGATTTCATCTTATTAACTTTAAACCTTATAGCAAAAGGGTTGAAAATGAGAGCTACACTTATAAGAGGTCAATGTTAAACATGAATAAACTTCTTTACACTTGTTTCAAACACTTTCAAAACAAACAAATGATTTGGTTAGAATCTTCTACAATTAGCATTCATTCAATGGCCTCAGTAATAGAATTCCTTGGACTTAACATTATTACTCTAAAATATTTTGCCTTGTTCATTTCCTTAAGCATTTTAAATCCTATTATCTGCACATTTATGTTATCAATATATCCAAAGAGAAGAGAAATTGGGGAAAATGGGAGAGGGGGTTACAAGCCCGCACATGCCAAAGGAATAAGGGTCCCCACAGTAAAACTGCAAACATGGTTTCACTGAAGAAGCAACTTGCCCTCAGGAAGACAGTATTCAAAAAAAAAAAAAAAAGAGCACTGATAGAAATAGTATTTTGTAAGCATATTAAAAGCTGTCAGCTTTTAAATATTTTAAATGCACACAAAAATGTGCACAGATGGGCAACTTTTCTGCTCACATTAGTCTAAAAAAAATCTTTCATTATTGAGCTCAAAGTCCTTGAATTTTTTAAACTTAATTGTGCCTCTATTTCTTAGAATTCACACCCCAAGGCCAAAGCTTTCCTGCCACCAGTCCTTCAAATCTGACTTGGACATTACACGGGAGGAGGCTCCAAGCCTCCCTGAGGTCTCACTCCTTTTACAACACACGAAAAAGCAGTCGATAATGGGCCCATGTTGAATTCACTGCTCTCTGCGTCTCTCCTCTTGGGACGCGAGCCTAGCAGATGTGATAAAAACTGTGTCAGAGAAGTGGCTCTAGTTTGTGCCTTAATGACAACTTAAACCTCTAAACCAATACAACTAAAGGACTAACAGAACTGGCTGTTACCTCTCTCTCCTGCCAATCTTTGAATATCTCTGAACTAAATTAGCACCTCTACCCACAACATCCCCTGCCACCCTACAAAATCCATTCTAATTTTAAAAGGTAAATGAATTCAGCACACACGTGGCAGCAAGAGTCTGTGGTGTGTATGCGTCTGTCTGTCGATCTGTCTGACCGTCCTATAGTTAAGCCCTAACACCATGTATTTCATGTACTTTATATTTTCTCAAGGTGTAACTATGCATTCAGATGTCTTAAAGCACTGCCTGGTATATATTCCCTCTGATCACCACCCCAGTAACCATATTAATACATATAACTGGTAGAGTTGTGGTTTCCAAAAGGTGTCTAAAAGATTAAAAACTATTTTTAAATACGTTTGACCAGGGGAAAGAAAAGTAATATTCTGGGTTATTGAAACATTCTAATTATTAAAATTTATACAGGAGAATTTTTTTAACCTGTGGGTGGTTATGCTTTTCTTTTAACTTGTAAGAACTCTTTGTCTTATCTAATGATATGGTACCAAAAAATAGATTTAAATGTGTACTTCTGATAACATTTTCTAAATTCTATAATTCAGCCTTCAGATGACAGGCCTTTTCACCCAGTGTCTTGAAAGCCTATTCAGTCACAATTGCACACCCACTTAATCAGCAATCATTGTTCTGGGATGCAGGACTTTGTGATCAAGACAAGCACCAAAACCTTAAAAAAATTTTTTTCAGAACTGGCATAAGAAAAAAGTGATCTTTGTCAGACAAGGACAAATTTATGCAAATCTTTTATAAACATTCACAAACATTTATTTAGCTTTTGAAATGTTGGCCTCATTTGAGAGCATGAAAATGAGGGGGAAATAGGAAAACGCAAAGGACAGCTTAGAAGCTGGCACGCTACATAAATATTCAGAAGGAAGATTATAGGATTCATGTTAGGCTGTCTTAGGCTTCTCCAAAGTCCACACAGAATAGCAAAGAACAAAACTAACGAGAAGTACAGCAGATGTTAGACAATGCATCAGCCTCTTTTCCTCTCTCACTTGGCTATACTTGGACGCTTTTATATTTTCTTTCAATATGGTTAGGTCATTCAAGGATTCTCCTATAGACTCTGTATTGTGGCTACAGATCTATAAGCTGGAGGTCTGTCAGCTTTCCAAAAGTTTCCAATGAAAAGGCATTATGCAAATTATACCTCTCTTACCCTCTTTCAGGAGGGAAAAAAAAGCCTCCAGTATGCAGTCATCGGAGTATTGGAAGCCCCAGCCTTCATTTCTGTATAGCTGTGTTTGCCTCAGGGCCACGCTGCTTGTTTTGACAGTGGATCCCCCTAGATAGTTGGGATTAGTCGAGCTTGTTTAGATAAACTTGAAATCAAGGCCTTCTCTAGGTAGACAGCTAGATGTAGCTACCGAGTTTCCAGCTGCCTCCTCCTTTCATCCCCAAACAACTGGAGATTCACTGTAGCTATCACAGCCACAGGCTATGTCACATACATAAGTACAAAATTAAAGGCTGCTAAAAGAAGCCTTTGTAAGTCTTAGTGCTAAAATAAGGAATCTGTACTGCTTGGTTTATACAAATTATTCTAGCACTACCAGTATGGAACTGAAATCATCAGTTAACAAGGCATATTAATCAAGGTTCCCAGCTTCTTTGGATAGACAAGATCATAGTTTGATAATATACCTATGCTTCTGCTTCTTAGCTCTTGAATGAGAGAATAATTACTTAAAATGTTAAAAAGGAAATAATGGGCTTTATTTGTCCAGTGGCAGGGGATTTCAGACACCATCAACAAACACTGTGAGCAGAATATCAGAATGTAAATATCAAATCCGCTTTTGAGAGACAATTATTTAGCAATTGATTAGACAGGGCCTCACTGAACAGTCATCTCTAATTACAGAACTGTTTCAAGTCAACTTTTATTTCCCACAACTTGGAGATTCTGATGGAATGATATCAGGAGGATTTAAGAACTGAGGAAATTTATACTCAAAACTGATCGATGACATCTCATTACAAAAACAGAAGGCACATGAAATGAAACACTATTGAAATAAAAATTATACAACTCAAATCATTTTCTAAATCTAATACTCAAGGATTTTTACAACTTTTGCAACTAGAAAATACCTCTTCAGAGGGCCAACAAAATGCAAATAAAGAATATAAGTCTATTCCACATAAGTGTTTTATTCTACTTTACATAGCTTGCGCCAATATGTAGATGCCAGTGTTTACCTCAGACTGCCTAGGATAAACTAAACACAACAATGGTACTGGAACATGGTTCAACATTTTCCAGAAGAGTTCTATGAGATACCAGACAGTACAGGCCTTTTACCCCTCTGGCCAAACTTTAAAGTCATACCAGGCAGTTTCCAATCGATCAAGTTCACTTATCACCAGCAAAAATGTGTTCTCATACTTCAACAGCTAAGTCACTATTTAAAAGAAAAGCCTTAAGACATACAAGACAGTCTGGAACTACAGTCATCAACTTGAGGTTTTCCTATGAAATTTTTGGTTCATTTTTTATACAACTTACAAACTAAAGAAAGAGTCAGCAAACTTTTTCTCTAAAGAGCCAGACAGTAAATATTTTAGGCTTTTTAGGACACTTATGTTCTCTGCCTCAGATTATTCTGGTTTTTTTGTTTTGTTTTTACAACTCTTCGAAAAGGTAAAAACCATCTTAGCTCGAAGGACACACTTAAACCAGCCCCAGGCAGGATTCGACTCACTGGCTATGGTTTGCCAACGCCTGATCAAGAAAGGAGCGCGGTCACATAACATAATCCAAACAAACTCACCAACATCCAAAACTCAAATTTAGAAATACTGGGAAGGTTAAACGCCAATGCCAATGTCAATCATGTTGGTTCTCTGGTGAACCAACAATTCACACGCGATTACTAATAAACAGCCAAGTGTCTCCTGCAAACAAACATGCTCTCTGTTTTTTTGGGGGAAAATATTTCAAATACAAAGAATTAGAAATAAAACATATTTGTGCAACTCAGAATTGACAACTATTTTGTGGCATGGGCTCTTCAGACAAACAATACTTCTTATATTAATAGTTTCACTACTACAGCTAAGGTCCAGGGGTTCTCTTGATAGATAAATGGATTCATACTCTCTGGACTATTGAGAGCTCTTCAATTTGAGGGTTACTTTGTTTACGGTATTTTAAAAACAGTATTAAAAAAGAAGAAAGCTTTTCTGGTGCTTTACTCACCACTCACTCACACGTGTTACATGCCCAATGCTAACGTTCTTTTAGGTGGAGAGCACAGAAGGGTCTCTTTCCTCTCTCACTGCTCCATTTTGGCCCCCCTTTCAACAACTTTCCCTTCATCTTCCTTCCTTCTCTTTGCATCCTCCTCTGTTAATAGCCTACTTATACTTTAATTTCAATTATTACTACTATGTAAGTGGCCCAAATTCAAATCTTCACTTCTACACCATATCTACCACCAGACTTCTACTTCCCACTGCCTTTTGGACATGTCTGCCTCATGTCCCATAGGTACTTTAAGCTCCACATGTCATGTCAAAAATCCAAATGCATCACCATCTAGGTTCCTGGTACAGTGCTATTTGCTAATCCCTTTCACCTCATCAGAATAAGAAAGGATCTCAAACTACCACTAATACTTGCTGGGCGACAGATGCAAGACTTAGATTCAAGTATTTTTGAATCAAGTATTTTATGATTGTTGAATTTCAAAATAACTCTGTAAAGAAAAGCTTCTGATTCCTTAAAACCTTCCAAAGTGTTAATAAACAAGAGAACAAGGGAGCCCCTGAAATCAAGCATATTTCAAAGTCATCTTAGAAAAGAATATTAATATATTTCCCTAAACAAGAGGTCTGTCCAGAAAAAGTCCAGCCATCGTTAATATAACGAGAACAGTTTGTGTGACATCGATGTAACCTAGCAGCCAAGAAGAGTGGACTGCAATGTGCATGTGTGAATAATAACGACTTCACTGTACTAGTCAGTGGGGATGGTACAC
>PVJI01007860.1:0-75119 GCA_004026765.1 Micronycteris hirsuta | reverse complement strand
ATGGCCATTCTGACTGGTGTGAGGTGGTATCTCATTGTGGTTTTAATTTGCATCTCTCTGATGGCTAATGATGTTGAGCATCTTTTCATGTGTCTCTGAGCCCTCTGTATGTCCTTTTTCGAGAAGTGTCTGTTCATATCTTTTGCCCATTTTTTAATTGGGTTTTTTGTCTTCCTGGAGAGGAGTCATATGAGTTCTTTAAATATTTTGGAGATCAGACCCTTGTCTGAGGTATCATTGGCAAATATGTTTTCCCATACGGTTGGTTCTCTTTTTATTTTAATACTATTTTCTTTAGCCCCACAGAAGCTCTTTATTTTGATGAGGTCCCATTTGTTTATTCTTTCCTTTATGTCCCTTGCTCTAGGGGACATATCATTGAAGATGTTTCTGCATGGAATGTCTGAGATTTTCCTACCGATGTTTTCCTCTAGGACTTTTATGGTGTCGTGACTTATATTTAAGTGTTTTATCCACCTTGAATTTATTTTTGTGTATGGTGTAAGTTGGTGCTTGAGTTTCATTTTTTTGCATGTGGCCGTCCAGATTTCCCAACACCATTTGTTGAAGAGGCTATTTTTATTCCATTTTATGCTTCTGCCCCTTTTGTCGAAGATTAATTGCTCGTAGAGACTTGGGTTTATTTCTGGGATTTCTATTCTGTTCCATTGGTCTATCTGTCTGTTTTTATGCCAGTACCAAGCTGTTTTGATTACAGTGGCCTTGTAATATAGTTTGATATCAGGAATTGTGATCTCTCCTGCTTTGCTCTTCTTTCTCAAGATTGCAGCTGATATTCAGGGTCGTTTATGGTTCCATATAAATTTTTGAAGTGTTTGTTCTATGTCTGTGAAATATGCCATCAGTACTTTGGTAGGGATTGCATTGAATCTATAAATTTCTTTGGGTAGTATGGACATTTTGATGAAGTTGATTCTTCCGATCCATGAGCATGGTATATGTTTCCATTTGTTTGTGTCTTCCATGATTTCTTTCTTCAGCGTCGTGTAGTTTTCTGAGTACAGGTCTTTTACCTCCTTGGTTAGGTTTATTCCCAGGTATTTTATTTTTTTATTGCTATATCAAATGGATTTTTTTCCTGATTTCTGTTTCTGCTGTTTCACTGTTGGTATATAAAAATGCCTTTGATTTCTGGATATTGACTTTATATCCTGCTGTTTTGCTAAATTCACTTATTAGATCGAGTGGTTTTTGGGCAGAGTCTATAGGATTTTCCAATACACTATCATGTCATCTGCAAACAACAACAGTTTTGTTTCCTCCTTTCCAATTTGGATGCCTTATATTCCCTTTTCTTGTCTGATTGCTGTGGCTAAAACTTCCAGTACTATGTTAAATAGAAGTGGTGATAGTAGACATCCTTGTCTTGTTCCTGATCTTAGTGGGAAAGATTTTAGTTTTTGTCCATTGAGTATAATGTTGGCTGTAGGTTTCTCATATATGGCCTTTATTATGTTGAGGAATGCTCCCTCTATTCCCACTTTGCTAAGTGTCTTTATCATAGGTGGATGCTGTACCTTATCGAATACTTTTTCTGCATCTATTGATATGATCATGTGATTTTTCTCTTTCATTCTTGATGTTGGCAAATGTGTCTCCTTTTGTTTTTACTTCATAACTCTAGCTAAGCAATTATTAAATGTATTGATCTTTGTAATAAATCAGTTTGATTTTATTAATTTTCTGTTTTCCATTTCTTTGATTTTTACTTTAAAGTTTATTAGAGTTTATTGTCTTCCTTTTACTTATTGTGGGTTTATTTGTTCTTTTTTAAATGTGCATTTTTTTCTTAATGTGACATCCTAGGTTTTTAATCTTTTCTGTGTTATAATATAAACATTTGAATATAAAAAAATCCTTCATATATTACTTTGGCTGTACCAATGCATTTTCATGAGTTGTATTTTACACACTTCACAATATTTGTTAAGCTTCCTTTTGAATTCTTCTTGATATGGGTTATTATAAAATATCCTTTTCCCTATAATAGTGGATTTTGCAAGTTTTAAAAAATTAATTGTAGCTTAATTCTCTTATAGTCATATAACATACTCTGTGCTCTTTGACATTCATTGACTTTTCTTTTATGGCACAATAGATTATGTTATTTGAGTGAATAATTTATGTATGTATAAAAGGAATATGTATTTTGCTGTTGTAGTGTGTCATAGTACATAAATGTCAATTAGTTTTACTGGTTGATAGATTTGTCATCTGTTTCTTCTGTTAAACTGAGAGGGGGTGTTGAAATTTCTGAATAAAATCATAGGTTGTCTATTTCTTGTGGTCCTATGACTTTTCATATCATCTGTTTGAAGCTCTGTTATAATCGTATACACATATAGGATTCTTGTCACTTAATGAATTGACCACTTATTTTAAGAACAATCCTCTTTGTCTCTTGACTGTTGCTTGACCAGAATTATGTCATCTGCTGTTAATTCAGGTAATCTAGCTTTCTTTAGAGTGGTGATTGTGTGGTACCAAATCAGCCTTCTAATTTCCTTTTATCTTTTTCATTTTATCCTATCTCTTTTTCATTTAATTTTAATTTTACTTTTTATCTCCTTCTTTTAAATTTCATTTTTCTTACAGTCAATGTTTATTCTGTATGTAGCATATAGTTGGATTCAGCTTTGGTTATCTAATCCATCAATCTCTGTATTGTAATTATAATGCCAGGTCATTAGCCTTGAACATGATCATCGCTGTAAACAGGTTTAAGTCTGCAGTTTGCTGGGATCTTTTGCATTTTATCCCACTTGTTTCTTGTTACTCTTTCCCTTCTTTCTTCTGAACATGTCTTTAATATTTCCTCCCCACCTTTTTTTTTTTTTGGTTTTTAAATATGTTCCTTGATTTGTTTATCTATTTGTTTTTATTAGTGTATTTCTGCGGTTTATCGTATATATTTTTAAATTGCCGCAGTCTACATACAAATATTTTACCAATTTAAGTGCAATATAAAAAATCTTAACAATATTGTGTTTCTATTCTCCCTGTACTACCCTTTGTGTTATTATCATAAAGTTTATCTCTACATTTACAATTCTCAAAATAATTTATTATTTTTGTATTATACAGTAAATTATGTTTTAAATAAATAATAAATAAGAAAAAAGTCTTTTATAATTGCTCTTATATTTTTATTTCCAGTTTTTCTCATTCCTCTGTATAGCTTTGAATTTCTATCTAGCATTATTTTCCTTCTGCCTACAGAACTCCCTTTCCCATGCCTGTGCTACAAATTTGATAGTGCTGAAGCTCACTTTTTTGACTGAAAAAATATTTATTTAACCTTTATTATTAAGGATACTTTTGTTGGCTATAGAATTTTAATTGACAGTTTTTTCTCTCTTTTCTCTTAAAATATTATTTCTATCTTGTGTTGCTGCTGTTGAAAATTTAGGTCTTATTTTTATCTTTGTTGCCATTTATTTTATTGTATTTTTATTCTAGCTGTCTTTAAGGCTTTCTTTTTCATGGGTTTATAACTATTTGATTACAATGTGTCTAGGTATGGTTTTATTTGTGTTTAACTTTCTTGGAGTTCATTGAACTTTTTAGAGCTTTGAGTTTATATTGTTTACATCAATTTTGTTCATATTTCTTCAACATTTTTTATCTCCTTTTGGGACTCTACTACCACTTATATTAAAACACTTTCAAATGACTCACAAGTCACTAATACCACTTTATGTGCTTTCTTCATCTATTTTTCCTTCTATGTTTAGTTTTTCTATTGCCAACTATCAAGTTCACTGATTTTTCTTCAGTGATAAATGAGGTATTGAACTAATTTAGTACATTTTTAATATTAAATTCTGTAATATTATAGATCTAGGACTTTTATTAGGTTCTTTTTATATCTTCAACTTTTTCTCATTATGTTTATATTTTCCTTTAAATACTCAAGTATACTCAGTATACTTTTAAAGTACTTAACTGGTAATTCTATAATTTTTATAATTACTCGTCCTCTTTATATTGATTGATTTTCCTCCTGATTATGACTTCTTCACTGTTTAGAAAAAATAGCTATTGTTATGTTTTATTGTATAGATTTTATTTTAATATTTTTTAAAACTCTGTCTTTTTTTTTAAGATTTTATTTATTTATTTATTTTCAGAGAGAGGAGAAGGGAGGGAGAAAGAGCGATGCATGGTTGCCTCTCACATGGCCCTCATTGGGGACCTGGCCTGCAACCCAGGCATGTGCCCCAACTGGGAATCGAACCGGGACCCTCTGGTTCCCAGCCCCCACTCAATCCACTGAGCTACACCAGCCGGGCTATTTTTATATTCTTTTAAATAGTATTGAATTGTTAATTTTTTTTTGTTTTATGTTGTTAATTTAAGTTGTAGATGTGGATTAATTGGCTAAATGACGTGAAGTTATTAGTTAATATGAATTTATTTAGTGCCCTATAGGTTTTCAATAACATATTAGACACTTTGAGACAAATAATAATAATAGTCTTAATAATAGTAATACTAACTTTTATTGATAATATATGTAGTCCAGACATTGTGCTTAAGGTTTTTGCATATGTGAACTCTTTAATCTTTCCAAGAAAGAAAAAAAGGTAGTTGCTATTTTATCCCTGTTTCTCAACTAAAGAGATCAAAACTTAGTGATGTTACCTGATCTGGCCCAAATCACACTCTCAGTCCTGGTTGCACATTAGAATCACCTGGGTGGGGGAGGGGGCTTTAATAAATTGCCACAACCCCTGTACCCTAGACCATTTAACTCAGAACCTCTGGGGGTATAGCATAGACATCGGTATTTTAAAATATCTTTCTGTATGATCCGAATGTGTAGCCAGGGTTGAGAATCACTACCCTGAAGCCTTTACACTTTATGAGAGTTTGTAATCTACAGTTCCTGCTCAACACAAGCTTACAAGCTAATTGGATAGACATACACAGATGAAACAAGAAATAACTAGTAGAAAGGAACCAGGTTACAAAAGCAAACCCTGAATTACATAGCCCAGTATGAGAGCAGAATTTGAGAGACTGTAACTCAATTATAATTCTTAAGTGTGAAAAGGGTTTGAATATAAAGAGCAACCAAATGCTTTCTCTCTAACAGAACAGGAGATGCTTTTAAATTGCAGACAAGATCATGTCTCTTCTAAGAAAGGGTTTCGACATTCAGTTGGACTGAGGGGCATAGGTTGTCTTGAAGACTCTTAGCATAGGGTATTTTTTAAATGATTTTACTCAAAGGCGGGGTGGTGGACCTAAGTGACCCCTCATGGCCTCTCTTAGCCCTGGAATTTTGTGACACGCATTGGAATGCAGACAGCTCATCACTGTGAGAAAAATGAAACAGCCATTGTATCTTGCTAACTCAGACTGCTTGCCTTCTCCAGCCATCTCCACAACATTGCCCTAAGCCATCAAAGCATGTTTCAGTGCTGGTCCCCAACAGCAAAATTCTGAGGAACAGTAGTGCTGAATCCGAGAACAACAACTTAGTCTACCCAGGACTCATCCTAACAGAACCATCTGTCTAAGCATACAAGTTAGCACCCCTTCAGAATAAATAAGTTTGATCAAGGAGACTGAGTAATCAACGTCTCATCGATGTGTTTTGAATGAATGGTGGGGACCCACATACTGGGAAATGTACCCAGTCCAGGAGAGTGATGAAAAAACCAACAGAGGCATTGCTGTGGGTAAAAACAATGAGCACCATGGGCACGCTGAGCATAGCTGGTGAAGGAGTGGGGCTTCACCACACTCTCTCATTTCCCCCAGCATCGCCCCACTGTTAGGGGATGGTGCCCAATCCATGGCACACTTCTCCCACTCTCACTGCCGTCCTTTCCCCTGTAAGAGCTGGCCTCCTAGTGCCAAATACGCTAAGAATACACAGGAAGGGCGGCAAGGACTGCTAAAGGAAGGCGTGGGAGGCAGAAGATGAGGAATATGTATAGGAAATGACTGTAGACACATCTGATCAAAATGTAAAATCTGACATTTATCTGTTTGCTATGCTGCGGAAAGGTGGTCTTGCCAACTGCGGATGGGCCAGGAAGCAGTGGTTTTTCTATTAAGGGTAAATAAAATGAGGGTAAAATTTTAAGTTGAGGAATTTTTCTGTTGCTAGAAGGCAAATTACTACATGCAGTAGTACAAAAGAACAGGGGTAAACAATACAATATGCTGTGTATTGCGAATGCATGTGTGGTAATGTCATGAATATATTAACTCTCTTCATTGTCAAGGCAAGTGACAGAGGCTGCCTGAAATTCAGAGAGGAGCCGGCTGTCACTCTGCCACTCAGACACTTGGAGTCACATCTCCCCTAATAACAAAGTCTATTCTGTTTACATTTGACACGGCGAGTAAGGGGTGGCAGGGTGCTTTTTTATAAGAAAACGAAGGAAGGCATGAATGAATGAAGGAGTGAAGGAGTCGGGGAGCCTCTACCCAGTCTATCCTGAAGCCATCAGTCTTCCCTGTTTGGATGAAAACAAATTATCCCTGACAGGAGCACATTTAGATGAATTTTTTAATATTTCTGGCAATGGGTTGTATTTATTTATTTTAACTATGTCAACATACTGCACATTTCTGAGTCTGGTTCCCAGTGGTGTTTAATAAAAGAAACCTGCGAAGCACTAAGTGTCAGAATGGAGGAGGACGGAGATTCTATAGGAACAAATGGAGAGAGGGGAATTGAAGATGAGGCCGGCGAGGGCTGGTGACGGGTTACCACGCGTGCTGGTTGGGTTGGGGCTCTGGCTCTCTGGCTGTTTCCCCATCCTAATGCGTCGCTGAGGTGGGAAGGTAGATATCCCATTGTGCTTAATAGCAGGATCCGGAGAAATGTTCTCAGAGTGAAGGAGGGAAAAGAGCCGGAGGCAGATTATTAGGTTGGAATTAAAATGCAGAAGAGATTCATTAAATTGTTGACCCTCTTCCCCACTCAAAAAAAAAAAAAGAAAGAAAAAAGAAAAATCAGGTTGCCATCTTAAATTGACAGCATTAAAGAGGAATTATGTGTGCTGATTAATAAGTGAATGTTTTTACCATTATGATCGTGGCACCTGCTAGTTATGTCGACATTGAAGAGGCTCTCAAACTACAGTGTTTCCAATAATAAAGGTCCCATCAGCTGGAAGTTGTGCACAAGTGTCAGTGCAGGGACATCATTTTCTCACACAGTTGTGATGTTTAAAAATACTGCCACAGCTCTTCTTGCCCGTTTCTTCTGTGCCTTCCCCCCAGCTCTTCCCTAGGTATTGTCCGCAAAAACACTTCATTTACTCACATACGTAAAGCAAAGGAAATTTAGGGTCAGATCAGAAAATGCCAAAGAGAGTGAATGCCAGAGCAAGACTGACTAATGTGCGGCTTACCGTTTAGAGCCACATGATACGAAGTGATTTCAAAACATGCGTTATTCTTTTCAGGTTCCAAGAAAAATGGCAATTTTATCCAATTTGGGTGTTTGCCAAAGGTGCCATTTCACCAAATGTAGCAACGGCCATAAAAAGGGAAGCTTCAGAGTAGATTAACTATCTGTGCTGTACTATAATGGTGCTTTAAATGAGCAATTTGAGGCAATTAACCTGGAACAGGCACTTTTGAGTGCTTTATCCCTTTAACAGTTTTGGTTCCTCAAACAAGAACAGAGAAAATGAAAATTGGCTTCTTCCCATCATAGAATGTTCTGTGTAACTTTGTGAATCTGCATACGGTCCACAAGGAGCGTGTAATGGGAAATCTAAACTATGTAATTTGGAGATGTAATACTCCATCAACCAAATAAAATCATTTAAAAAATTAATGGGTATTTATGTGGCTGACTTAAGATAAAAATGTTCTCCATCTTTTGGTGATACTTAATAGCTGTTCCCCTGGATACAAAATACATATTTTTCATCTATGTACTTATTACTTACTGTAAAGTATGGGAGGGAAAAGATCATTTGGAATTATATGGAATTATTAAAGTATTAAAATGCTTTCACACACTGTCTGGAGATACTGTTCTCTCATTATATTTAAAAATAGCTAGGCAGAGGAGAATGAAAATAAAATGAATCTTACTAATCAAAAGGAAGAAAGAGACTTAAGAATGTACTTATTTATCTCATGTTAAACCATACAACTATTTGTTGAGTGCCTACTATGTGCACAAACTTGAGGGAGAAAATGTGGAGCAGATTAATTATAGCTACTGTCATTATGAATGCTCTATTCTGGAAAGTTCGGTCTAGGGATGGTATACACGCCGGAATGGAGTCAGATGATAAAAGGCTTTCACAGTGATTGAAGGGCCCTCATGTATTGAGGGGGCGAGGCAAGCTAAAGAGAACTGTCCTAGGGAAAACCAGTATTTAAAAATCATTGCTGGGAGATTTGGAATTCTTAATAGAAACTCCAGGAAGCCCGAGGCATCTTTGTAATATGGAAATGGGAGAAAAGAAAATACCAATTTCTGCTTGGGAATTGACCTTTCCTTAATGATGTGTGACCCTTACTTCAGTTCCTTCAGGTTTAAGCCTCCACCAGAAACATGGTGAGGTCTGTCCCCTGTACAGTCTGAAAGGGGGGAGCACAGGAGGATGACTCACCATTGGAAACAACAGCAAAACTCAAAAACAGTCAAGCACCGTGCATTCTGTAAGGAGGAAACCACAGGAATCGAAACTCCAGGATTTTTCTCACCTTGCTCAATCCAGCATCTGTGTCTCAGACCTCCTTGTACTTGACAATTCTGCAGCATTTCACACAGCTGATCACTCCCTCTGTAGAACTTTCTGTCTTTGGCTTCCTGAATATCCCTCTCTCCTCCCTTATTGATTGACACTCCGTAGTTTCCTCTGCTGGGTTTTTCTCTTCTTCTGGATCTCCCAAGTTTGGAGTGCCCCATCTCTCAGTCTTGTGCCCCTCCGCTATCTTCGTGCATTCCTTAAGCCATTGTACCCAGTCCCATGGCTGCACATGCCATGTTATTGACACCCTGATTTTACATTTCTAACCTTGTGTCTCCCTTGAACCCTGGATTCATAAACCCGTCTCTCTCTGAGCGTCTCCCTTTGCATGTCTAACAGACATCTCTCAGTGCACGCGGCCAAACAGAACGGAACCCAAACCATTCTCCTCCTAGTCTTACCAACACCTATTCTCACTTATTCAGGATGAGAATCTCAGAGTCAGTTTTTCTCCCTATGGAATTTCATTTTTGTTCTAATTTGAAAAGTATGAGGATTGGAAAAGTCAAGATGGCTCTTTGCATAAAGGTAATCTGAAATATCACACTCGCCCTACAGGTACAAGTAATGTTTTCTCTCTTCTCCAAAACGGGTTGCATAACCCACCTGTGCATTTGACAAATAACTGTTGGGCTTGGTACACGCAGTGGGTTCAGACCCAGATGAATTAGACTCAGATCTTGGTCTCACCGAGCTGACAATTATATACCTGAAAAAAAAAATTATGCCTTGCTATTCTAGGGGCTGGCAAGAAAATTCATGAGTCCTCTAACTAATTGAATACAATTTCTGAAAAGGTAATATTACAAAGATAATTGCTGGTCTCTGCTCCTTACGCCATCACAGTCTAAAGCATTCGTACCCTTCGGGCCCATCTTCAGATCTCTAATTCAATGGGAGAAAAAAAAGGACAGAAAAAAGGTTAAGACTCTAAATGTTTATTCTAAATAAGCAGGGAGAGTGTGCTCTCAGTTATTTTTCAGACTGATTATTGGGGTCAGTGAGGCTGGGTGGGGTTTTATCTCTTCTCCTGGGATGCTTATAAAGAACTTTTCTCTCTAATCTTTTACATTCACTCAACTTTCACTAAGTACTTATTTCCGTGGACCTAGATGCTAGAGATACAATAGCCATTAAGATAGATTCTCCACTGCACAGGAGTTTAAAAGTCTAATCAAGGGAGAAAACAAAGGAAATAAATTGTGCAATACTACGGCTCAGATGCCTTGAGTGAAGATGGGGCACACGTGCTGTTGATGGTGTAGATTGTGCCACCTGGTGGGCTCAAGGCAGGTCTGTAGAAAAAGAGTGTGTTCTCCATCCTGGGCAATGGGAAGGCAGGCAAGAAGGCGTGAAGCAGCAGAGTCTATTCATGGAACTGCGATTCTTAGTGTGAAAGTTGATTGTGAGGAAGGCATGTTCAGAGGTGAGATGAGAATTAGATCACGGGGATCGGTGTGCTAGGCAAAGACCTGGCCTTTATCCTGCACACACGGGGAAGCCTTTGATGGCCTTGACAGAGGAGATGGTGTGGTTAGTAGGGCACGTCTGCCCTTCGCTGTGACAGCTGTGCGCTGGCGAACTGGACGTGAGCGGTCGGGGGACAGCGTCCTCACACTGGGACTGAGCGTAACCGGACCTTGAAGTAAGTGTTTAGAGTTTTCACATACTTCAGAGGCCTTAATCTTTGCCTATTTTCTTTTGGGCCTTTTTGTGTATTTACATTATTTGTTTGCTCATGACATTTGAAAATCCATGATGATTTATGATTTGATTTGGTCACATTGCTTAAACTGTCTGATTGGATTTACTCATCTGTAAAATGAAGAAAATAAATATTACCTCTCTTACAAAGTTTTTGGGAGGACTAAGTTTTCACGTGTGATAGGCTTGGCCACAGCATGCATACAATTCATAATTAAGTATAAGTCATCACAGATATTACTTTGCCTAAACAACGAGGCTAATAAATAAGCACACGTTTTACTTCACGCAGGGCTGACAACATGGCCTTCCTTATGCTTTCCCGGCCACAAGGCATCTGAGTGCTACAGAACAATAGATCGTGGACTGTTTGAAGGGGAAAACATTGCTAGCATTAGCATTACCAAACCCCAATGTTAGCTCTCAGTCTTAAGCTGGAAAGAAAATCCCCAATTGAAATTTTGAAATACCGTTAATGTCAAAGTGAACTCTGGGTGGGTGCAATCACACAGTTAAATGAAGTGGATGTCCATGAGCCATGGAGACACTTGTGGACACGCCCAGAGATGTTGTTTGACCCCGGTGTCCTTGAGGTAGATGCCCTCCTGCTAACATTTTGCCTTTGCTTTCCTTTTTCAGGGTGTGAAAAGCTCATTCTGAAGTATACTTTCCACTAATAACAACACCTGCTGCCCTATTTTAAATACTTTTTATAGCAATTACTGTATCACATGCTTTATTTTTTTTTAAGAATTTATTTATTTTTAGAGAAAGGGGAAGGGAGGGAGAAAAATATCAATGCATGAGAGAAACATGGATCAGTTGCCTCTGGCACACCCCCAACTGCAGACCTGGCCTGCAACACAGGCACGTGCCCTGACAGGGAATTGAACCGGCGATCTTTTGGTCCGAGGGATGAGGCCTAACCCACTGAGCCACGCCAGTCAGTGCATTACATCCTTTATATCCAGCCATTTAAATCTCACTACAACCCAGTGATAATTGTTATATTATTGCTATTAAGCCATTTTACAGATGAGGAATCTGAGAGGAATCCGAGGCAGAACCGAGTTATAGTGACTTCCTTAAAATAGTGCTGGATATATATATATACACATATATACACTGCCCCAAATTTATATTACTTAATTTATAGGTTTATTGATTGAAGAGTGCTTATCATTTATTTTAACAGGGGATACTAAGTTGCACCTTGCAAAAACCCCCATAGTTAAAAGATAGTATGCTTTGAAAACACTACACTGTAGCCAAATATCAAAATTAGAGGTATTAACATGCTAAGTTGAACCACCCCTTAACCTATTGATTACTAAAACAGAAGAAAACAGCACCTTTTCAAGTTTTTTTGTCTTTAAGAGTAATTGGATTCAAATTCACATCTGTAGCATTAAGCCAGTGTTTTCAACCTCTTTTTTTTTCCTCCCAATTGTTTAACTTCCATCTACATCTCTGGCATAAATTTAAGCCTTTATTTGTGAATATTCGGATAAGCACTTTGCCTCTAACGGCATTGTTCAGGGCCCGGCATCATTGTTACAGCTGTAATTGTAACTATCAAGACACAGTTCTTTGTAATTAGAAAGTCAAGATGGTATTCAGCAGTATGGCGGCACAGGCTTACATTTGTTAGGCTATTAGAAAAAAATGTTTACAGAGAAAACAGTGTCATTGTTTAGTGCTCTTAATTGACCATCTGCCTGGTAAAGAAATGTCCAAAGAAGGATAAATAAGACTATAGTACACTTATTTATTTATTTTCTTTGTGCAGTGAGGAAATTAGGAAAAGCAACAGCAGAGGCAAACTAGAAAAGACATTGCTAAATCAGGCTGCAAGTGAAATCACGGCATTTCTTTCTTTCTTTCTTTCTTTTTCTTTCTTTTTATTTCTTCCAGTGTCAAGACAAAAGGCCTATGGCCTCCTCAAAGTTTAAGAAGAATGTTTTGGATAGTCCCTGGGGTTCTCGGACAATATGGTTTATACCTCTATCTCCCCCATTCTCCCTGGCTAACCTTTTGTGCTTGGTTACTCTGTTCTAACCATACTTCATTGTTCTCCAAAGCACCGTTTTTACAGATAAATGCTCCTTCCCTGTACTTTTACTTAAACCAAATCTATTCTACTCTCCGCACTTCTTTCACACTGTAGAAGTCTTACCCATTCCTTCAAGAGCTAAGTCAAGTATTCCTCCCCCACCCCAAACCCTATCATCTTTTTCTGACCATCTAAGAAGACAAAAATCTCTCCCTCCTCTGAATATGCATAGCACTTATTATTTTCCCACTCACTTGGCAGTGGAAGGTAACCTGTCTGGTGATGTTCTTCTGTTGCACTGGAACAGTTACTCAAATTCTGCATTGCCATTTGCGCCCTCATATGCTTCTGTTTTGACTCTTCCCTTAGACTGTAAAGTTCTCTTCCTAGAATCATGCTTTCTTCTTTGAGTTCCCCCCAAAATGCCCATCACTTGTTTCTTTTTTAAAAAATTTGATTCCAAAATAACAGAGTAGCTCTTGGGGCCCTGTGAAATGTCTATCACTCATCTTTTGACAAAGCCAAACAAATGCAGGCTGATTTGACCCTCCAGACATGAGTCAATTCTCTTCTGTACATATACTGAGTACCTGTGTGTCCCCTCTTTCTACTGAGCAAGGGATGCAGCAAAGCATCAGATGGGTCCCTTGTCTCAAGCAGCCCACTTTAGGAAATGGTTGCTGATGGAGTCATGTAGGAGGGGGAAAGAGGTGCAGGAAAAAACAGAAAATGCATGTAGATCAGAAGGTAAGCTACTTGGAATTTGATTCTAATTCCCAAGTGTTCATTTTGACAAGGGCCTTTGTGTAGTTACCAAACTCCAGGGGTCACGTTTGATGGGCCTGTTCTTTTACCGTGTCACATTGGACTATATCTTACAAAAAAGGCTACGTCAACTGTTCTTGCCAGGAAGGAAAACAGTATGTGGCACCCAGGACAGAGATGGTCCCAGATTTGGTAATTTGGGTTCTATTCCATGTCCAAAAAGCAAGGAACAGCTGGTCTTGAGGAGATTATCTGCTGTGGTGTATGGACGTCCTTCTGCCCAGGGTCTGAATTGAGTTTCCTCCCAAGACAATGAGTGACCAGGCTTATGCTCTGGGACCTGTCTCTTCCAGGATCACAGATGGAAGCCCCCATTACAGCCACACACAGATTCACCACAATATGGAAACTCTTCAAGCAGGAAATGTAACAGAAATACAAAATATGACCCGACCCAATACCAGGGAGCATTTTTCTGCCTCAGATGCTAGTGGATAACTCTGCTTGTTATGTCTTCTCTGTAGTTTTCTGGACGCCCCAGAGCTTGGTTCACTGTCAGATGTTCTTTGGGACTCATGCGAACATCTCGTGTAACACCTTCTCTGATCTAGTCTCTTTTCAACGCAATTGCTCTTGGAGCATTTTACACACTTTACACATTCTATAGTACTTCCTAGATAATGCTTCTTCCACTGACTAGCTGTAATTGACCTGACTACACCTTGAGGGTAAATTACAACTAAAGACAAATTTTTATTGTCTTGCTACCCTATAGTCTTAAGCTCTTAAAAGCGATGGGACTTTTGCCTTTGCTGTTATGCCTTCCTGGAATATCTTTCCCAGGATGTCCTCATAGTTCATGTGCTTCATTTATATTAGATTCCTTTTTAAGTTTTGCCTTATTATTGAGCTCTTTTCAGTTTCCCTGTAGAGATTAACCCTTACCCCAAATCTAAGCACATCCTATATACTGTACCCTGCTTAATTTTTTTCATTGTTATTCATATCATCATAGCTCTTAAGTTGTCTCCCCCCTTCTAGATTTACATCGATAAAAGCAAGGGATTTATTTATTTTTCTCGCACAGGTATAGTTATTTTGTAGGTGCTCAATAAATGTTCCTTTAATTAACTGACTCATTTTCAGAGATGCTGGTCTAGTGCCCTTTCAGTGATTACACAGAGTACAGAGTTCTGTAGAATGCCTGAGTGTTGGATCCCACGGAGATCACTGAACCACCATAGAACTATAAGCAGCTTGATTCCTCTCTCTAAACCTGCTTTCTTAACCTTAGAATAGAAATAATAGCACCTACCTTTCCACAGTAATGGTGAGGATATGATGAGAAAGGAAAGTGTTTCTCTACCACAGCACGTAGCCAACACATGTACATGGTTTTCTTGCCTTTTCTTTGCTCTGTTTGTTCCCTTTCATCTTTTAATATCTTTTCCCCATTATTCTTCCTTTTCTCATTCCATTTTTTATTTTTTCTCCCTTTTAAAAATTTTCCTGCCTCTCTTTTATCCCTCTGTACTAGGTGTGGGAAAGAAAACCCCCAAGGTTTCTCCTTCTGCATATGCCTAAGTAGTTCTCAAAACATTCTCTCACTCTCTCTCTTTCTCTCCCCCTCTTCCCCCACCACACTACTTCTACCCCTTACTTTTCAAAAGGTTTTCACTGAAACATATCCCATTTAGTTAACATATCTTGATGAACACAGTTGCCTTTATTGTCATTGAAAATTTTAACATTCCCTTAACTTTTCTCAGGTCTGTAAGAGCCACACTGAAGGATCCCCCTTTTTAGGCATTCCTGGACAGGGTTGTTCTCCTCTTCCTCCTGTTATGCTGTGTCAGGAGCATGTAATCTGAAGGGACACATGAAACACCAGAACCTACACATGTATTTCAGGTAGAGGTTACCATTGTTTTGGTCATGGGAAATTTAACACAGAGATTTTTATCAGTCTTGTGGTAATCTTAGCCCAGGGAGAGAAGCCCTTACTTTATTGGGCTATGGGAAGGCATTATTTTTGATATTTTATGGTTAGAAACAAAAACAGATTTAGGCAACAGATTGGCCCACACTGAAATACGACTGCAGAATCCTTAGTCCTTAGAATAATGCCTGGAAAACAGCAGATACTGGCTGTAATTAGAATTACATTAAACTCAGCTACCCTGTTTTACCCAAATAGAAGGGGATTTGTCAGTTCATGAAGCAAGAGGTACGGTGACGGATCATCGAAGACCGATATTGTGACTTAATGACATTTAAGTGATGGCTGCAGCATCTCCAAGCAGCACGTGTGATCCAGGTGGGAAGAAGAAGAAAGTAGAAGGAGCGTGCCGGCAGAGTTCTGTTTGCAGCTCGTTGGCCAGAGTGGATCCCTGCAGCTCCCCCAGCTGTGATGGAGGCTGGAATGAGGTGCCTTGGCTCCAGCCACTGTGGCAGAGGCTGGCGTAAAGGAAGGTGGCTAGGATGGATAGTAGGCTAGTTTATGGACAATATCGACAACAAACATATTTGTAAATAAATGATTTTTTCAAAAAATTAGGCTGGCACTTGAGAGCTAAAAGGTTGCCTATTTGATTCCCTTTACCAGAAAGAAATCTGCCACAATCAGTGGTGAGGCAGCTGAGGTAAGCGCGAGTTGTAAGTGCCATTCTCAGACCAAATCCCGCGTCCCCTGACTTCCAGCCACTCCCCTCTTCCAGCCTTCCCGAGACAGTGGCCAGCTCCTGGTGCCACACACTCCTCCCCTTCATCATGTAGCGACGTTGGGGTGGATGAAGTGAGAGGTCGCAGTTGCCCCTTGAGAAAGCCACAGCGGTCCTCCTTCCTGTAAGCACGCTAGTTACGGGGCTCTCTGCTTCCACTGTTTCTAAGAAAATAGATGGACATGCGGAAGCTTAGGAAAGCTAAATTATTTACCCACAAGCCATCTGACTAACAAATAGGTAAATCCACTATTTAAGTTCCAAAGTTTGGTGATTCACAGACACCCAGTTGCAAAAAGCATGCTATTTCAAAGGCCGCACAGTAACACGGCTCTCAGGGAGCACTCTCCGGCTGGGGGAGGGAGAAAGGAGCTCCACTATTCCTACCTACCCTTTCTCTATCCACATCTCATCTGCCTTAGAGAGACGAGTAGTCAAGATTCTACTTTAAAATAGATGGAACTCTCTTGTAGAGGCTTCCGAACCTCGAAGAGCATGTGCGTCACTCTAGAGCTGCGTTCAAACGCAGATTCTGATCAGCAGGTCTGAAGTGGGACCTTATTCAATATTTGCAATATATTTCCGGGTGTTGTCAAAGCTGCTCATCCTGGGACCGCAATTTATTTAGCAAAGATATTTGTACAAGACACCACTTAGAGACTTGGGCTCCCCCACCCCTCCCCCCACCAATGCACCCCTCCCCCAAATCCTCGTCCCTAGAGTGGCCAGTGCCTTATCTCACATGAGTCCAGTATGTTAAACAGTGAGGAAGTTCTTCTAGTGAAATGATAACCTTGAACTTAAAGTGATGAGTTCTGGCAAAGGAAAAGATGGGCTTCAGATATTAGGCCAGAAGAAAATAATCAGTAGGTATTAGAAAGCACACCCTACGTGCCCAGTTAACTGCCAAGTGGCGTGGACTGAAGACTTCCTGAGGATCAGGTCCAGACTTGCTCTGTTTCACTGCCAACTTCCAGGAACACAACTGCCGCATAATGAATTCTTCTATTCGCGCCTCTCCTCTAGTCGGGTGAGTTACTTCACTGTTCTCCTAATGCAGAATGTCTGTCTCCTGCAGTGTGATTTCGCTCACCTGAAATATTAACCTTCTAATCCTGACTTTATCCACTTCCCTTCCATCTTAAGTCATCTTCTTACTATCTGCAAGAAGTTCTCAATTCCCTTACTATTCATTCTCAGATCCTCAGCATTAGCACAGAGCTACGTGCATAGCAGACACTGGATACATGTAGGTGAATGAATGAACAAATAACAACAACAAGTACTATATTTTCGTATCCACAAGACAAATTCACTTCTAATGCTTTGCTCATACCTATAAAGTGTTTTAATAAGTTAAAGACACAAAAAAAGATTTTAAAATTTAATATGGCTTCTAAATAACTGACCCAAATATACCACCAGAAAAAATTAAGGTTGAGGAACACTTAAGGAGTTCTGATGAGCCTGAGCAAACTTTATAAAATAATGTATTTTGTATTAGGCATTATATTAATTCAGTGTAAGCATCTCATTTAACTCCTGCAAAGGTCCAGTGAGGCAGGTTCTGTCACAGCATGATCATAGGGTTGGGAGTCTCTTGGCCACATAGCACCTGGTGAATTGGGACACAGGCTCTGAACCAGGACCCCACATATGTCACCACAGTGCATGATATGGCCACTGCTCAGTGTCCCCACACACCCCTGCAAAGCATTTTGTAGCCAACAGGGTCACACTTATAGATAGATAATGCTTGAAAGGTACATAAAGGAGGGAGGGAGGGTGGTAGGGAGATGATGGATGAATGAATGGCTTTCTAGCAGGCCAGTGTATAAGTTTTCATTTACAGTTTAATAGCTCATTAAGATAATTTGTCCTGGCCACCTTGGGATTTCAGCAGAAGTTGGAATTTCTACCCATCTAACCTTGAGGTGCTCTCACATCCCACGAGACTTATCGGACTCAATTTCCCGTGAAAGTAAGTGGAGAGGTGGTTTTGCCACCAGGTATTTTTGTAGCTCTTTTCTGAGGAGATCAAGGGAACCTGAAACCACACCAGAAATTAAAGCAAAAGACGTACGTAAATTAGCTTTAACTGAGCAGGTCTGATATTCTCACAGATCTTTAAAGCTCCCTTCTGGAAGCCTGGTTGAAGACAGGTGAGAACAGCAACAACCCAACATTCAGCTCACACGAGGGATCCTTGTCTTTGCTGTTCCCTGTGCTGGAGACACTGTTCCCTCAGATACCCACAGGACCTGGACACATTCCTCATGGTGTTCAGGCACCTACTTAGATATCCCCTCACCCCAAACCCTTCCCTGACCTAAAAGAAGCCTCCTTTGTCACCTTTCACCCTATGCCCTTGTTTAAGATTCCCTCAAAGCTTTCATTGCCTCATGAAATATTGTATGAGGGGGGACCAAAACATGGAATTCACTTATAAAAAATTGTGTATTTATGGTTACTTGTTTAAATTTCAGTCACCTTCAAAGGACTCTCCATTTGATGCAATACACATATCGAGACATTTTTTTCCACCACTCACAGCAATTTTTAACTCATTGATTTTGATGCCTTTTAGTGCTTCTGCCGTTTTTTGCTTCACCTCTTCCACATTGACAAATTGTTTCCGTTTGAGGACTTTTTTCTTCTGGAGTAACCAAAAAAAAAAGTCACTCAGGGAACATTTGGGTGAACAGGGAAGCTGAGGCACAAGGGTCATGCTGTTTTGGGTTCAAAACTGCTGAACACTCAGTGTGAGGTGGGCAGGTATGCTTACAAATCACCCATCATGAAATGGGAAAACACAATGAGAGTCTTCAAAAAAAAATTCACTGAAGCCAAACATAGCCTCTCACAACAATTCCCGCTGGAACACTGATACAGACGGGTTCCTAGAACACTCACCTAGTGGGGGAAGCCTGTCCTACAAGGGGCCTACTCTCCAGCAGGTAATTCCATTACTTTTGGGTCCCCCTCGTATATTGATTGATAAACACATGTCTCCACCCCACTAGAATGCTGGATATCTGAGGCAGGACCTGAGTGACTGTTATATACCTCTGATTTCCACCACCCACGTTTGTGGTTAGCTTCAGGAGATGCCCCCCAAATATTTATTGAGTAAATGAATTCATATGGAACAAATACCTTCACCTGCTTACATTCTAATATGAAAGATGGCCACTCTACCCACCCATTGAAGGCTAATGGCTTTTTAATTATCCTGGCTGAGAAATATTTGGCATCCCTACAGGCCCTGCCCCTCCTTTCCTCTCCCTCACCCCACCCCATATTTCAGCTAGACTAGATTCCCTTTAGCACCATCAGCAGTTTCACGGGCTGGATTCGGGAAGCTGTTCCGGCTCACACACGAGAGTGCCGGAACGTAGGTAAAGGTTCTCCCAGTTGTGCTGTGTGATGGCATAAGATCTTTATTAGGTCAGTGCCTTGCATGAACCACAAGCTTCTTAGGGAGGCAATTGGTCCAGCTCATCCTGTCACTCTTCCCCTTAGTGCCACTCAGGAGTGATGTGCTCTAGCTGTCACCTCTCTGATCCTGGTGCAATAAGCAGCCACCTCCTTCCATTTTCAGCTCATCTGGAGTCAATTCAACATGTCCACTTGGGTATGTTTGGTAATTGTGTCCGAAAACCCACTAAGGACTAACCATTCAAACATTTATCAGGTGTATATTGTGTAGGGGAGGAGAACTTGTCCCATCTTTCCTTCTGGGTTCTTTGGTGGACTATTCAATTGGAAAAGATTAAGAGGAGAAAAGTAAATTTAATTTCATATGTAAGGGAGCCCCACAAAGACATAAGAAACAGGAGAATCTCTCAGATAGTCCGGCAGTTGAGACTTATATGCCATCCTGCACTAAGGAGACGGGGACAGGAGTCTTGGACTTCAAAGTGGAGGAAGACAATTCACAGGAAGATGGGCAGAGCACATGTTCGGTACCCAGATGTTTGCCACACCATGCAGACCAGTCATTCTGATGTAAGGAGTTCTCCACGGTGAGAGCTCTGCCTAGTACAAGCCCCTCATCTACATTCTATTAGGCAGTTGAGGGACAGGTACAAAGATCTTCATGAATCTGTTGTGCCTTGATTGTCTTCAGCTTGAAATAATCCACATGCCAAGTGGCACATTCTGGGGCGACCGGCCCTGAACCCCATCACGTGTGTGAGAGACATGAGAGTCAGTGGGAAATACTACACTTTGCTTTCAAGTGATGACAGAATCCAACAAGCTTGATATCAAGCCACTACCAACAAAATCTTGTTGGCATCGTTTGGGAAAGGTTGCAAGATTTATATACTGTTGTAGTCAAAGCCATATTTACACAATGAGATTCTGCCCCTCCCCCAAATCTCTTTTATCTTCAATAGATCTTGTTTTAAAGGTACCTTCCCATTTATTGTGGATGACAGACTAATAAAATGAAGTCATTTTAATAAACGCTGTATCAGAATATCCCATCTTCTAATGTGGCAATGTGAAATTTCACCACTGGAGGAAACATTTAACATTCTGACTATTTTAATACTTTTAATAAATATTTGCAATTCCTATGATAAAGCATCTCGGTAGAAAATGCATTTCCTCTGAAATTTATGTGGCTGCTGGCAGGTGGCCATTTTCTAATTTTCTGTCTCACTTACATACATTTATTACAGATTTCTAACTACCCCTTTTTACTCTTTGACTGACTATGAGCATGCTGTTTCCTCTGAGTAGGAATGTGTGTGGTTAAAATTGAGGATGGTAAACAAGAGCTTTCTGGTTTGCAAATTGGAGGGTTGATCCTATTCCCTTGTGGGGAGGGGAGCCTTAAGATCCATTTTATTCAGGCCTATAGAACATTTGATTCAAGTCTTCAGATCCACATGGAGTTTGAAAATCCTTCCTCAGTTCCTTAAAACCATGAAAGGTTGGGGGCAAGCATGAGGGGAGAACTGGGAGTGGGGATTAGGCCATTATTTTGATGTATTAAGCTTTGGGCTTACTCATGGAATACAGCAGAATCTGTGAAATACTTGTTAGAGAAATAAGGCTTAGAGAGATAGTAAAATCCAGGTTAAGAAAACCATATTTTAAAGACAAAGGGAGGGAATTATTTAAGAAAATTCTATTATAAATCTTGAAGAATAAAAAAATAACTTTAAAGTTTCTTATTATCCCTTAATGTATATTTCCAATCTTCATAAGACATCTTCATGTAAAATACCTAGGTACACCTCAAAGTCAAACATTTAAAAACAAAGCTTACTGTGGCTGCCACTTCCTGTTCCCTATAGTCTGACACACTCAAAAATTGAATCCTTTATCAGTAGGCTGGATTTCACTTAAAGTTATTGCCCTTCTCTAATCAGACAAAACAGAAATATGAGTCTTTCAAGGATTTCATTTTTATATTATTCCAAAGCCTTCTTATTCTACCTACCATAATCGATGTCTCTTTGTGCATTTCCTCCTTCAATTCCCACTGTTGTTGCCCTGGCCTAAGTACTTTATGCTAATACCCACTGTGTTTTATGGATCTTATGAACCATTAATTATTGTGTTATCTCATTTAAGCCTTCCAACAGCCCTACAGCTGGTGATAATATCATCCACACTTACAGGCAAAGGAGAAGGCAGAAAGCCTCAGTGACTTGTTCAAGGCTACTCAGCTAGGAGGTCTCAATGTGGGGATTTGAACCTGATAGTCTGACACCAGAAATGAAACTCTGAATCACCAGACTTCTCCTGCTCCTCTAAAAACTTCCTAAGTGTTCTTCCTGCTTGCTCTATCCTATCGCTCCTATTCCTTCTGTGTGCGTCTGCCATAGACTGCTTATAAAAATATTGGTTCATGTCACAACCTACCTACAAAACCTCTGACGGCACTCATATGCCCAAGATTTATTCACTTATTCATTATTCATTCCTTTATTTCATTTTTTGACAAATATCTGTGGGCTACAAATTATGTACCAAGCACAATTTAGGTATTGTGGTTGTCATTAAAATAAAACTCGTCCTGGCCCTGCTGGTGTAGCTCAGTGGATTGAGCACGGGCTGGGAACCAAAGGGTCCCCGTTCGATTCCCAGTCGGGGCACATGCCTGGGTTGCGGGCCAGGTCCCCAGTGAGGGCCATGTGAGAGGCAACCATACATTGCTTTCTCCCTGTCTTTCTCCCTCCCTTCTCCTCTCTCTAAAAATAAATAAATAAAATCTTAAAAAAAAAAATAAAACCCATCCAAAGTTCTTGCCCAGTGCCCGACAAGGAAATTGTGGTACAACACAAGTCTGGGTAGGGGTAAGTGCTATAAGGAAAGATAAAGGAGAGCCAACAATGGTGGAGAAGAGGACTTGTTGTTTTAGAGATGATTAAGATAAGATGAGTAACACTTAAGTGTAGACCCGATAATGGGGAGGAAGATACATTCCAGGCCAAGAGGGGAGAATTCCCATGAATAATGGACGAGCAAGTGCACAGAGCTTGAAGCGGGGCTCTGCTGTGCCTATTCACTGCAGCCAGGAGGCAGTGCTGACACAGAGGGACTTGAGGGAGACTGGGGCCTTGCAGATTATGCTGGACTCTTTGGAGGGATATTCCTTTCCCTTTCACTCATGACATGCTTCCAATCTTTTTGAAGAGGCGACAACTTTATCGTGATGTAGTATTTGTCTACAAATTAAATCACACACTTTGCCATCTTCCGTATTTTGCCGTGTATAAGGAGCCCTTTGTTCTCAAATTTTTTGAGGAAAAAATAAGGATGCACATTATACATGCAGTAGTACTAATTCTGTATTTATATAAATGTTCTTAATTCTTTTATTTATGCTTATGTGTTAAAATTATAATTTTAGAAAGTAACAACAATATCCGTATGCAAAATAATACCCTGGAATACGATAATTGGTTTTGTTTCTAAATATAAATAAATAAATAATTCAATTAAAAAATTAAAATGGAAGAATTTTTTCTGCTGAAAGTTGGGGTCAAAAATGTGCATGCACATTATATACAGCAAATATGGTATCTTCTTGACTCTATTCATATTAAAGTTTCTCTTCTCTGACTTCTGAAAATTTCCCCATCCTTTCGTGCCTATTTCCAATACCACAGCCAAAGTTAATTCTTCTCTTATGTCCAATTCTTCTTTAGCCCCCCCCCCCCCAATGAGGAAAAGAAAAGAGAGTAATTGTGAAAGAACTCTGAGGTCAGGCTTGCTGCGACAGAATCCCACTGTACAACTGGTTTGCCACTGTGTTCCAGGGCAACTGAACTGAGGACATCTGTCCAAGCCTCAGTCTGGCGGCTCCATCTTTCAAATGTAGCAGTAGAGAAACAATCTCATCAGGTTTCTAAAGAAATAAGTGAGATTGTTCTCGCATGTAGTACCAGTCCAGTAAGTTTTAACTTTAAATTGTTTTAAAGAACTTATTATCATCCTAAAATATGCTCTAGTATTATACTTCTATACAATTATTTTTCTGCACTAGGCTTTAAGCATCTCGAAAGCAAGGACTACATCTAATTTATTTATTATAGTGTTTCTTTTAGGGTATTTGCATGGAGTAGGTATTAATAAAATGGGTCAAAAGTGTTTATTATCCAAATCAAAACTTTATATGTTCATCTAAAACATTTAAGATACGAATTAGTGAAACATTTCATAAAGTCTAAAGTCAAGTTTTGTTCTGTTTGTTTGTTTACAGTGAGGTAAAGATAAAGAGCTTAGGAAATACAGCAACACAGGGAGAATATCTTTACGATCTTGGGGCAAAGAAAAATCTTGAATGAGACACAAAAAGTACTAAACTTAAAGAAAAAATTGATGAATTAGATTGCATTAAAATGTTAAATTTTGCTCCATCAAAAATAATTGAAATGACAACATAAACTACAAGAATATAGTCCAACCATTCTTAATATAATGAGGACTGTTTGTGCTTTATCGATGTAAGCCCGCAGCCAAGGGGCGGAGACAGGAATGCACATGTGAGAAAAATAATGACTTCACTGTACTAGTCAGTGGGGGCAGTAGATGCTGGTGAGTGAACAGGTGTACTGTGTGGCTGTTGCATTCAAAATGACTGAGCGACTAGAGCAAGAAATCTGCATCAAATTTTGCATTAAGCTTCAAATATTCCACTATGGAAACTATCCGGATGATTCAGAAGGTTTTCAGGGATGATGCAATGAGTGCAGCACAAATAAAAGTGTGGCACAAATGCTTCAAAGATGGTAGAGGATCTGTTGAAAGTGATCCACGTTCTGAAAGGCCACAAGCAGAACACCTGAGAGTGCTGAACATGTAGGGGCTGCAGTCAAACAAAGATCAGCGACTGACAGTGAGAGAACTAGAAACTGATCTGGGGATTCTAAAAACTACTGTGTCCAAGGTTTTGATGCAGGATATTGGCATGAAACATGACATGGCAAAATTCATTCCACAGCTTCTGCTAATGGAGCAGAAGGAACATCATGCTGCGGTTGCTAATGACTTCATTCAAACCACTACCAATGAACCAGATTTCCTCAAGATGGTCATTACCGGAGATGAATGGTAGGTCTATGGCTATGACCTGGAAACAAAAGCCCAGTCATCCCAATGGAAGTTGCCTGCTTCTCCAGCCAGAAGAAGGAGATGCAAAGATACAGCAAATTTGTAGCAAGATCAAGACTGTGTTAAGTATGTTTTTGGATTGGGAAGGTGTTGTCCATCACGAGTACGCCCCTCCACACTAAACAAATAATAAAGAGTACTACCTCAATCTATTTCATCAGTTGAGAGATGCAATATGCCACAGCTATGGGCAACTGGTGATTGGCTGCTTCATCACGACAACGCACCCTCATGCATCATGTCTTATGCAGAGATTGTTTGGTGGAACATCAAATCACCCAAGTGACTCAGCCCAGATTTGGTGAAGTTTGGTTTTCCCCTAAACTAAAATCACTTTTGAAAGGAAAGAGATTTCAGACCATTGATGAGATTTAGGAAATGTGACAGGGCAGCTGATGGCGATTCCAACAAAGGATTTTGCAGTGTTTTGAACCGTGGAAGTGACGCTGGGAGAACCTGTGAGGACCCAAGGTGCCTACTTTGAAGGGGACTGAGGTGTCATTGTGCTGTGTATAATGTTTTTTGTGTCTTCTTCAATAAATGTCTCTATTTTTCATATTGCATGGTAGGATACTTTCCAGACAAACCTCATGTAATCAGCAAAGATTTTCTATCTAAAATGTACATAAAATGTCTATTAATAGATTTTTAAAAGATACAAACCAACAGAAAAAAATGTAGACTAGTATTAGAATGTAGACTAGTATTACTACTAGTAGTAATAGAAATTTTACAGAAAATAGGACACAAATTATGAATAAACAAATAAATAAAATGATCAAAAATTTTTATAATTAATGAAAAAATGTTAAAGTCTTTGATAAGATAACATTAATGCTCACTAGATTGGTAAAAAATTAAGGTGTTTGATAATAACTACTGGCAGTAAGGATGTGGCCCCTTGGGAATACACAGACACGTGTGGCGGGAGTGAAACTTGATTCAAACATGTTGCCAGTTATGAATTTGAACATTTGCATGCCTTATGGGCTAGCAGTTTCACTTCTATTTATGTGATTCAGAGAAACTCTTGCTCATGAGCCCCAAGAGATATGTATAAGAATATTCACAGAAGCACTGAGTGTAAGAGTAAAAACTGGGGAACAACCCTAGTGTAATTCCACAGGAAAACACACATTATAGACTGAATTGCATTTCCCTCAAAATCTGAAGCCTTAAACCTCAATGTCTGTGTTTAGAGGTAGGGTAGACAGGGTCATGAGTGGGGCTCTCATTCAGTGGGAAAGGGGTCTTACAAGAAGAGGAAGGGGTATGTGGAGTGTGCGTTCACAGACAAAGCCTGTGTGTGGGCCCAGTGAGAAGACAGCAGTCTGCAAACCAGGAAAAAGTCTCACCAGGAACCAACCCTGCCAGTGCCCTGATCTTGCACTTCCAGCCTTCAGAACCGTGAGAAAATACATTTCTGTTGTTTAAATCACCCAGTCTGTGGTATTTCGTTACAGTAGCCCAAGCAGACTAATATAATACATAAACCACGTGTGATATATAGACACAGTGGCACACTGTACAGCAATAAAAATGAATGAACAACAACTACACATCACAAGGGGATGAATCTTAAAAAACGTTACTGATAAGATTAAGTCATAAGACTTTATTTGACATTATACCATTTTTATAAATCTTAACATCAAGAAATAATAATTCAGTATTTTGGGATTTATAAATATGGATTAAGACTATTTCTTTTAAATCAAGGGAATAATGAACATAAAATTCAAGATAGTGGAAACACTGAGGAATAAAATGAAGACACTCATGTAGAAACAATGGCTTTATAAGTGCTCTAGTTTCTGAGTCAGGTAATGAGTTTACAAATGCTACTTTTATTTTGTTTAAACTTATTTTTAGATAACACGATAATGTTTTAAGTATCAAATATTACATAAAAGGGAGCAATAACTTTTTTAAGTGCTTTTCTCTCGTACACAGCTACATAGCCTCCAACTTTTCTTAACTGCAACTTGTATTTTCTCTCTTTCTTTCACAATCTTTGCCTTTCCCCCCATATAACTTGGTCCTTTATAAGCTCTAAAATTAGGGAAATAGCCAGTTTCATTACTTTTTGTTATGAAAATATACTACTAATATAACAGGTGTGCGAGGATACAATGTTCAGAATTGATTCCAGTATAAAATTAATTCTCAGTTACTTATAATGTTTAATTTGTATATGCAAAGTACCCAAGTCACCGAAAAGATAATTGGCTTTGCTCTGAAATCTCTCAGTCTACATATGAATTTCATCTTCTCTCTCAGACACACATACTCACTGGAACTCATTGGTATTATCTGTCTGAACTGAGAGGAGTTGCAATATCAATAAGTTTGTCAAACATCATTATTTCTGGTCTCTTGGGCAGAATTTGTTTATGTTATCCCAATTCTATAACTGTACAGCATTGAGCAACTGCCTTCCAATACTTCATGAATTCTGTCTTATTTTACCAATCACGTTCAGCATTGACAGTTAAGTGTTACCGCAGAAACTTAGCTGCATTCGAATACTTTTGCCAAAGTCTCCAGCTTTTACATTCTAAAGAATTTAGTTCTAAAATTACATTAATAGCCTACTGTGCACATTCTGTAGTTGCAGGACCACAGCACATACTTTTAAGGAATTTTTAATCTGATGTGTACATTGATAAACAGTGGAGATGCTGGTGGGATGGACTGATATTCTACCCCAGTAAATCATTGCATTTTTTTCCTGATATTTTATTACCACTTGTGCTATCCTGAAATCTTCAAAACAAACTGTCAGTTTTACCACATGGAGTGTCTTATGGCAACTACAGTCACAACTGACTCCAGTCAGAAAGTTGTGTGCGAGACATCATCCAAAAAAGCAGAGTGGGCTGTTGAATTATTAGTTTTTTTGTCTTTTTCTCCAGGAAATATGTGAAATATGAAACATTATTTCAACATTAATAATTCAGAGTGACATCCATCAACACCACCACTACCAGCGAGGAAAGTTTGAAAATTGAAAAATAAGTTTCTTTTTACAAATATTGGTGTCATTGGCTGGCTGCGTATGAACAGGAAATGAAGAAATGATGGGACGTCCATATCCCCAGAGGGGTCATAATAAAAAGGATTGCTTCTGCAGGTGATACCCAAACCTATGCTGCATTAATTTATTTTTTAAAATAGAGTTTCTTCTATCCTCTCATTCAGTGAAGTTCATTTTCCTTCGTATGCTAAATCTGTACATCCCAAAGGCACGAATACAAAAACAGACTTCCTTGTTCCCTAATTGTCTTCGGTGGAATTAGTATCATCAAAAGAAAATCCCAGTGAAATCAACTTACACAAGTAAAAGAACAGGAAACAGCATGTCATTTAAAAAGTCATCTGTTGTTCTGGCCCACCCACAGGAGCAAAGGGATGGGAGCCAATACCCTCTGCTAGAGACGTCATCAGGGCTGTCTGGGGAGATGCAATAAGATGCTACCAGGTCTTCTAATTTTCCTAGTGGTTGTGTTATTGTAAGGAGCCCTCGAGACTGGAGGAATGCTGTGAGTGGTATTTTACAATTTTTTTTTTTTTTTGCATCAATGTGCAAAGAACTACCACTTTTATTCTCAGATTTAAAGATCTTGATGTTTGGAGTTAAGACTAAGCTTCTTGTGGACTTCATGAATGCCACTGTGTGACATTGGATAAGAGTAATTGGAGTTGATCCGTCCCTGAATGTTGACCACCATCATGCTGGGAATTCCACCAGGCCTCTCGTGTTCTGTGGCAAGGAATTTCCATTTAATTTTTACTTTTTGGGGGTGGGCTGGATTCCATAAATATAAATGGGAGGGCTGCTGGCCATTACAGGAACTGTATAATTCAATCCACAGGAGGCTCTAATGAAATGTACACTGGATAGAGCCCTGTTCTTACAGCTTATGTTGATCTGAAACTCATGAATTACAACCTGGTAGTGTCTATTTTCTCATGTGTTATTGTATCTCTAATAACGAAATCATGCTAATTCATTCTAATTTTTTTTTTTTTTTTGGTGACACTGAAGCTGAATAGCCCCTCCAGCCAGCCTCTTACATCAAAGTGCTTCTTTCCTATCGTGCCTCTTAAGAACAAAACTGTACTCCACTCTTCGCACACTCGAATCTTCCCATTTCTATTACGGTACTTCATTAATTTGACTACTTCATTGCTTTGTACCTTGGAAGAAGAGCAGCACTGGAAAACACTTGAATTCATAGTAACTTCTGGCAGGGAGGGTCTGTTCTTCCAAATATTTCAGCTATTTCCTCTCTGCTGGCTTACCGTCATGTCTGAATTCCTGTGAGGAGCAGATATGAGTCGTGCACTCCCATCTTCGACATCATAAATATCTTTCAAATAATAGATAATTCACCTGATCTTATGCGTTCCCGTGCACTTAAGAGATTCTCAGTGTGAAGAGAAAAATGCATTTTGATTTGAGGCATTCCCAGGTTTTATAGGGGTGCTAAATTATACCTCTATAATGGTGGAGGAACTACTGCTCCCATCATCACATGTCAGCTTTATCCTTTTCTTTTCCCCTGCCCATCCTCAAAAGAGACATCTCAAAACCTCCTCCACCCAATAAACAGCAAGATCGCCCTGTATGTAGCCCTATGTTTGTGACATTACATACATGTGTGTGGGCAACATGGATTACAGGGGTTTGTGGAAAGTAAGGGAATTTCATTGTTTTGAATCTCTAGAAGAAAATGCAAGCCTGTATACAAAGCAACCATCCTGTTTTAGTGTGCTCTGAAGATTAAAAATGTGTCCTCATATTAAACGTACGTCTGCCTGGGACAAATTTCTTAGTCTTAATCTAGCCCTCTGGGCTAATCTCTCAGTTTTTTCTCTTTGTAGAGCACATTTTCCCCAAATTTGACTATAGTTATCAGACTCATTTGCATCAGTCTTTTCTGCACAGTTCCTGTATGTTTTTGTTCTGTGACATGGACTCTGAAACCCTCCCAGTCCTGGCCAACCATTCTCACAGTGTGTAGCTGTTAGGATGCCCTCACAGTAGAAGACATTTAAATACGGTGTCAGGATAAGTTCCCCTGAAAGCAACCCCAGCCCAAGTCTTGGTGCACATAGTTGATTTGGGTGGTGATTCTGTGAGGATCGCGTGAAGAAGAGTGGAGGGTGAGTCAGGGAAGGGAGGAAAGCCACAGAGGGTGTGGTGATGAGCTGATTTCCACGGTGGACAGTGGGGCTCCATTGCACTGGGGACCCTCTGAGAATCCATGTGGAACGTACCTCACGATCATTTTACCAGATGTTGGTATGGGGAGTGTATCCACCGCCATCTACAGCCCGCCCCCACTAGGGGAGGGCTGCCCCAGGGGGCATGGATGCCCAGCACTGCCTCTTCATGTGCTACTGCGGAATATGCAGAGCAGTGCTGGGAAAAGCCTCTGGCAGGGAAGGAGAGAGACACAGGCTTTGGAGGTGGACAGCTGTGAGTCTGCTGGGAACTGTCCACCTGAGCATCAGGGGAGTTCTGGTGGGAGGAGGGGAAATGGGCAGGATGCCAGGAAGGGCTGCTGCCGAGGCCAGGCTGACAGTAAAAATATGTGAATCTGACCATATATAGAGGAGTAAGAAAGTTGAGTCTGTGGAAGAGCAGAGTTTAAATCCTGCCTGAAAGCATTACCATCAAAAATACATATTAATAATAATATAGAGGCTACACCAGACAAACAAAATATATCAGCCACTTTTTAACCCTTGCCTCAGTGAGAAGCTGTAATGGTGAGAAATCTGAATGCGTGTCCTGGCATCCTTCACTCAACCCCATCCAGTTGGTACCATTTAAAACCATGGGCTGAACACTGTTAGGTCTTTTGATTCTTTGCATGAGAATCAAGAAATCCAGAAATCCAGAATTTGTGAGAAATTTCTTGACTTTTAAACACTGTATGAACTGAGTTTGTGTCCCATGAAGTACATCTTGGAGCTGTCTGCCTCCCATTTCTAACCTCTGCTCTGACAGCAGCAGCCACAGCAACACCAAGGGGGTGGGAGCTCAGGGGCTCGTAAGTATACAAAGTGGCTCATGTGGGCATTTCTGGGCAAACTGGTTTTGCTAATGCAAGCTTATTCCACAGAAATAAGTTTTCTTGCATAGCTAAAAAAAAAAAAAAGATTAAAGACATGCAGTGAAAACAGCAGTCGGGCAGTGTCTGTCACTCGGCAATATGCCTTTCCAGCGAGTGGAACTCCAGCTTTGGGTGGGGGTGCTCCAAAATTAGTAAAATGCCTTTCGCCCTCGTTACTGCAGCCCAGATTAAAGTAGTATTGCTTTGCATCAGGAAAATTTAAGGTAGAGCTTTGATCTTTTCTCTATTAAAATAAAGTAATGCGTTATTCTGACCTCAAGGAAGTAATCTTAATTAGGGGCCTTGAATGAAATAATTGACCTAGACATTGCCTTCAGCTCAGGGCACAGAGCTGTTATCAAAATGACTTATTGAGAATTAAGACATGCTGCAATAAAGACTATTTATTTAATAATTTTACATTTTCAAATTTTAAGCTCCCAGAACACTTACACTGCAAGGCCAGCCCTGCCATGGCCAGTAAGGAAACGCGTTGTAGCAGAATGAGATCTGTGTGGAGACCATGCATGGTAGAAGGTAGAGTCTTTGTTTAAACACTAGAATCGTTGATGTTTTTGACCTACTTCGTCCTCCCATCAGCCACCTGAACATCATTGTTTGGTTGTGAAATGTCTCTTCTATGTGTTTTAGGGTTTCTTTTTTAAACATTGGCACAAAGTTTGGAAACAGAAAAGTGCAGAAAAAGCACTGGACTGAAAGGCAAGATGTTTCATTCCTGGTCCTCACTTTGTCACCATCCAGGACGGCCTCGGGGAGCTTTTTATAAAATCATCTGTCTATTCCTGACAGCTTTTATATCTCATACAGTTAATATAATTGTTGCCTAACTCTCTAATTGATCTTTCTTTGTCTTTTTTTTTTTTTTTTGAACTAAAAAACTGTGATTGAATTTTCTTAGCAAGGAAAACTTTGGACAGCATGTTAAAATGACGAAATATATCTGTTCAATCCCTAAGACCTTTCTGATCCTTTCTTCCTCTTCTGTAATCTACTTCCTCCCTCCACATCTCTACTCACACCCACGAGACACTTCGTGATGCCAGTAAGCTCTTACTCTCTCAACAAATTGGATTCTCATTCAAAATCTCCAATCAGTCCTTTACCCCAAAGCGAGAAAAAGCTAACTGGTGCTGCCCTTTGCTGCATTTGTGCTTATTTCTGGTTGCAGAGTTGATTTTACTCTCCTATTATAGGAGTTCAAGAAATAAGTATCCAAGCAAGAGAGGGTTTAGGGTGCTAGTAACAAATGATTTCTACGTTCCTTGAAGACTTTTAAAAGGAAATGCAGAGTATCTACAGGATGGAAACCTGTAGTTCCGTTGTGTGCAGGTTGCAGACACAGGTGTGGCAGGGCCAAGGAAAGAGCCCAGGTCTTCTGTGCATTTCCTACCGCAGCCAGCAAACATTCATTTGAGGGCTGCCTGCCAGGCCAGGTGCTGGGGGCAGAGAATTGGCTGTAACTGTGTCTAGCCCCAGGCACGCACAGGCTAGTGGAGAAGATAGGTGAAAGCACAGTTTTATAGGACAGTGCTGTGTTGGCCCGGTAGGCCCAGGCCGGTCCTGGTAAGATGGTATTTGGCACAGGCCAACAGACCCCACTGTCTTCAACCTTTTCAGACAGGATCTGTCCTCACTAATCCAGTCAGACTACGTAGCATTTGTGCCCCCATCCTTGTCTCCTAATAAATCATGTTTCTCCTCCACCTTTCACTATTGTCCTTGCTGTCAGGCCACTACAATTGCTGTGGCACTCTACCTCAGCACACCGACCACAGGCCTTATCTCTGCTTTGGACCAGGACGTCATTCCTGGCTCTTCCCTGTATCCCTCAGATGGCAGCCTTCTCGGGCTGCTCCTTTAGTCCCAGGTTTCCTTTTGGTTTACCTGACATGGTGCCATTAGCCTCAATAATAAAGAGTTTAAAAACCATCTGAGGACCCAGAAGAGAAAATATTCAATAGAAATAGTAGCATTAGTAACACTTTTATCAAGGAGGCACATTTTCTCTGATCCTGAGGGTAAGCTGGAGTTTGACAGGTGAGGAGGAAGAAGGCTTTTAGAATGAGGGTTGAGTGTGCATAAAAGCAGGGAGGCATGACAAGCAAGGCATGTTTGGAGAAAAATGAGACACTTCATGAGGAACTCAGATCTGCACCCCACTGGCCTGTCATAGATGTATGTTGCCTAAGAGAGGAGCATTGCTACCTAATCAAAAAGGACAGGGTTGATCTTTTATACATAATGTATATATGGAAATATGGAAATGACGGAAATTGCCTTATGAAAGAGAAAACTTCAGGAAGAACCTTGCTATTGGGCAAATTTCATCTCATTGATTATAATGGTTCTTGGTAGAAACAACTTTATGATTTATCTTATCCCCAAGCCCCCACCCCAGCAATCTCCCCACCACTCTCCATGTGCTCCCCTCCAAACTACCTCCTCTCATTCTGCATTTTGTCCTGAGGTCCTGAGAGTTTTCCTGTCACAACAGGTGAGGCCCATCTTTCTGATTTTAACTTCTTCCCACCTGGAGGTAGAGATTTATCCTGACAAACTGTTTGGAATTGCTGGGGGGAATATTAATAAAATTAAAACACGCGTCCTACAGCAGCGAAGAGAACACCTGAGAAGGTGGAAAGCTTCCGTGGGAGATTAGAGGCGGCTGCAAGGAAATGCGCCAGGCGGTGGTGAGCTCCCAGCACAGATATTTCACTATCCAGGGATCTCTAATTACTAATACAGTCCATGAACAGTATGATATGTCCTTACAATTGCAGACGCTTTTTCAAAGGTAATCTTTAATAGTTTATTTGACAACCTGTAAAATTATAGAAAATTATTAGTCTTGGGAATTACAAAAATCCCTGTAGTACAGTCAAACAATAAAATTATAATTACCTGTGGGTAATTGAAATTTAACTGTTTTTTTATTGTATATTACACATCAATAGCAACATAAGTTCAAGAGGTTTTTTTCTTCTCTCCTTTTCTCTTGCAAAACCTGAGAAAATGGGCAGCACCGCTGGGGGCTTGTGAGTTCCTGTCACAGTACTGAGCTTGAACAATTTCGATTAAAGCCCCATGTTTGAAACTGTCATTAGACCTGCATTAAATTACATATCTGGAGTGTTAAAAAATAAAAAGTACAGTAGCTTTTTCTCAGCTACCTGAGGTAGGTAGTTAAGGCCTTGATTATCTTTAAAGAACTCTTTTTTTTCCCCTCCACTGAAAGTCATTGTTTCTTTCATTAAACATGAAACGCATTTAAGAACTCTAAACTGTGCAGACAGGAATATTAGGATGGCATATTCCAAAGTACCTTTGTTCTGTATTCATTGCTCTGGGTTGACTTCTGCATTGTATAATGTGATTTTATTATTTAGCTCTCATTCAGGTGAACTGAATAGAAATGGCATTTCCTGGGACCTCTAATTCCTTGAGCTTTGGATGAAGTAGGTACTTGCCTTCCTCCTCTTCCTCATTCAACCTCCCCTTCTACCACCAATCCAAATTTTTTGAGTCACATAGCATTTTCTTTAACATTTTTTATTTATGTATATTTGTATACAATGGCAGAGAAAGATGAATACTGTATGATTACTTACATGTAGGATCTAAAGAAACACAACAAATGAGCAAACATAGCAAAACAAAAACATAAGCATTTTAAACCAAAGCAAGGTACTGCTTTTCAATTATTCCTTATCAGGTCTCTTTGGAAGGAATGGCCTGTATCATAGCATCTTCAGGCTGTACCTGTCTGGTTTCCTTTGTTTAAAAGAAGCTTCTGATTCTTGGATTTTCCCAGGTGAATAGCGGTTTAACTGAATGGAAAGAAAGTAATAAACCTGTACATGAAAAAAAAAAGAAAAAGGTCATCGGTAACAGGGCTGGTTGCTTTGCAGAAACTGCCCCCACCCTTTGCTGTTCCTCCTTCCCCAGCCGCCCCCTCCCACCCCGCCTCAGAGTCCTGCCATTTCTTGTCTGTAAACTTGGTCTCTGCTGCAAGGCCTTCAGGGAACTCGGAGTAGCCCCTTGAAGCTTTTACTCAGAAGTAGCCATTTCAGGCCAACTGGTTCCTTCTCTGTGATTTGGACATTAAGGGGAATTTAAATCTACATTTATTTCATCCACTGCTGATTTTCACCTCTTTGTCTGGATACAAGGAAATGGGGTCAAGAAATGTGGAAGGTTCCAGACTGATATGCAAAGTTAGCTAGGAGATTAGGGTCATGCCTTCTCTAAGTGGCCTAAGGGGTTCATTGTGGGAGGACAAGATGCCTTCATATCTGTGGTCACCACTGGGAAGTTCATGACACATGAGGCAGAAGAAGGAGAGTCTACTTCATCCAGACCTTTGTCTTAATTTTATTAAGTGAACCAAGAGAGAGAGGACAAAAGAAAATGAAGTTGAGAAAGAATAGCATCAACTCATTCCTTCTATGTCCTCCTTTACTAATTCTTTCACACACAAGATGGCAGACACTGAAAGGAACACACACACACACACACACACATACACCCTCATCTTTTAGATGGGGTATAATCAAGATTTCCCATTTAACGGCCTAAGTCATAACTTTATTAATTTTAAGAACCAATGCTGAAAAGCAATTGTACATAAAGCATTTCCTTTGGAAAAAGGTAGTCCCTTTAAAATTAGTTTTACATAATGATTTAATGAGGCTCCTTAAAACACCAAATCTTATTTTCTATCCAAAGTGTGGTAGGAAGTATGTGTACCATCCTGAGCATTAAATGCATGTTGCAACGTGATGAAAAGTCGATATGTTACCCTCACGTAGATGAAAGTTCAAGGTGGACAATATCCCTCTACAGATTGGAGTGAACTCAGCAGTTGGAAGGCCCATGAATTCATGACTTTGTGAAATATCAGTTTGGCATGATCTCTTTAAACAGGAACCAGCTCACATCTGGTCTACTCATTAATCATGTCCATCTCCACTCCAGTAAGCTCCATGAGGAGAGGCACTTTGTCATGGTCATCACTCTCACACTCAACCATTTGCTGCTTTCACACTTAAAATAAAGTCAAGCCCTACATGTCTGGCCCCTGTCTGCCTCTCTAACCTTGTCTCCAACCCTCTTTCCGGTTCCCTCCAGCCACCAAGTCCCTTGGTGTTCATGCGTGCAAAAGCACCTGCCCACTCCACTCCTTTCCCCATTCAGTTCTCTTCTCATGTCCTTGGGGAGATCTTCCTGACTACTATTTTTAAATTTGCATCCCTCCAAACCTGGCATTTTGTTTCCCCTTATTCTGCTTTGTTTTTGTTCATAATATGTATCACCGTCTAGAAATAGTTTTGGTGGGACTTTGGCAAATGAAGCACATCCCAGGACGGGAATTGGGTATCAAGATCAAAGTGACCCTAAGTTAGGCACCAGAGTTCTTGGGGCCATGGTCAGAAACAGAGACAGCAGGAGGGGTTTGTTAGATGGAAATAAGTAATCACTAATGAATTATTTTGATTGCTGTGTAGAAATTTGTCGTTTCTGATTTCTAATATGGAACTGGATGATCTGTGTGGGGTCCCACCATTCAGCATTACACTGGGGAGACTAATGTAGAAACTGTCAAATCTGTAATAAGGTGAAACCTGGTTTTCACCAATTTAATCTCTATTAAAAGCCTCATAAACCACATTTTGGTAAAAAGGACTAATATCTATGTCACAGCTATGCCCAGCTTCTAAGTCAATTGGCATATGTTTCTTCATATTCCTCTTTAAAAAGTCAATGGTTTATGAAATTATCCAAATACCTGAATCCTTCTCTAGTCAGAAAAAGTCACTAAATGCAGAAGAATTTAAACTGCACACACTCCATAATCTCGCCAGGCTTCCTGCTCTTCCCAAGTGCAGTTTTAGTTTCAAGTTAAGAAATACATGTAAAACTCAGTAAATTTAGGGTGGATGGCTCTGTGATTTCAAGTCAATACCCCAATTTTAACCTACGCTGTTGAAAGGTAAGACTTAAAACTATCCGACTGCTATTTTTCTCACCCTATCCCATAATTTTGTCCGTTCCTCTTTCTACTTCAAGAAGAGGGAAGGTAGAGTCCTTTCCCTCACTTGTGGACTCCTGTGAGAGCAAAGTCCTGTGGTGTCCTGTGAGGGGTATCAACAAGACAGCACCCTAAAAAGGCATTCCTTTTCCTGAAGACTTCAGAATCCTTAACATGCTCAAGATGCAGGCCTTGTGGCCACATGGTGGTCTGAGGGTCAAGGTCATGAGGAGGCCCAGTGAATCTCTCAGTGTGGGCAGTGTTCTTTGCTCAATTCAGCTGCAGGCTCTTGGAATTTTATCTTTCGGAAGGTTTGAAGTGTAGAAAGCAAGGCAAAGTTCCCACCTCTGGCATGCTAGAAGATTCTCATCTCTTGTCATCTACTTTACAATGATCGACCTCCTCTAACACACCCAGGCCATTTGGGAACCACCCCAAGGGCTTCTCATTGTGTCTTCTACAGAGGTCCATGTCTCTTCGTCAGCGTCCACATTCTGTGGGTAACAGATTCCTGTAAATGCAGGGTTACCAAGGGAATGGACTTCTCCCAAGTCTGGAGACCTTGTGCTGCCCTGGTTCATAGGCTGTTTACATCTTCCTGACTGAAACTGCAGGCGTGGTTGGCAGTCTCCCTTCCCTTCCAGCAGTAGGAGTCCAGGTTTTAGCTCAGGCCCAGATAATTCTTGTAGTGAAAAAGTGAAACTTCTGTTCTAGCTAATTCAGTCTTCAGCACATTTGCTACTGTTTTTTAGAAGCCAGAGGCGATTTACAAGGGAACTTGCAAAGCCATTTTGTCTGAACAAATTCTCCATCTGGTGATTCACTGAACATTATCTCATATTTCTTAAAGGAAGAGATGAGGAACGGACTCAGAGGCCCCGTGTTGATGTTTACCTGCCGAGACGTCTTATTCTGTGGACTCTCCAGGCCCCTCTGTAAGTTTACATTTAAAAACAATCTCTTGGTATAATTTCCCATTATTCCCTTGCTTCCAGCTGTCTCAGGTCAGTGAAGCTGGGAGTTGGGGGTCCTGTGCACCTACATACTAAAAGAGTTGAAATTCAGGGGAAATTTGGTAAAAAGACTCCATTTTTATTTTATGGGACCCACAAATAAGTTTGAGTAATTTCTTTAGTCAGTTGTTCTGACTAGGTAAGAGGTATTTCACGTTGCCCCCTGTGAAAAGCATAATGGTATGCAGAGACCCTTTTTATGCAAAGGGAAAAAACAGGGCCTGTTAGGGCAGAGGTGTGACTGATCATACACAGGCTCTGCTGTTTCTTTGAGATACTCTCAACTCCCCAAAACATTGACTGCCTAACCCTAGCCTTTGCTTTTCCTCGCCCCGGTTGCTGGGGTATTCTTGGTGGTCTGTCCATTTCCCTGCCCACGTGGCCATGACCCTGTTGATTTCTGTGTCTTTCCTAACTTCCTAACCTTTCCTTTTGAAGGCCCATTTGTCCTCACTCACTTCTACATCTGCCCTCTCCACTCCTGGAGATAATAACTCCCCAACAAATTGGTTTGCTTTATAGCCAGTTTGTGATTATGAAAAAAGACTGCTCTTGGCTCCGGCTCCTTCCACAATGTTACATTCTTAAGGCCACAGACTAGTCTCATTCAGCTGATTTTCTATGTGCCCCCACTGTTTCAATCCATAGTTCTTTTTCTGTGACCTTGTTGTTGTTTGACTTTGGGTCTTGCCCTCTTTTTGTAGCTGTCCTATAATGTTAATTCTGGAGGACAGAATCAGAGCTAGATACATGTAGAAAGGGGTTCAGAAAAGAGAAGAGGAACTGACTCAGCCAGGACAAGGCTCCAGCTTCATAAGGCACAAGGAAATGGACAAAGTGTATGGAATCTTACATAAAGAAACAAACCAATATGGAATTCACTTATTCACTTATATTCACACACATTTGTTCAACTCAACACATGTCTGTAACAAATCCTCTACCTCTTAGTTATCTCTTTTGTAAGATTGCTCAAGGTTTCCTCTCTCCATGCAGGAATCCTAGACCTACACAACCATTCTTAAACAAAGATGTGAAAGCAGTCTCTGAACCAAAAATATTGACTCTATTTTTACTCACTTAGGGCCTAGCAAAACACAGGCCCTGATCTGGGGAACAATGCGACAAATTTGAGGCTTTCTCTTAGTCTACCATATAACATTCATTCATTCATTTATTCACTCAATCAATCATTTAAGTGACATTTATTGAGCAAGAACCCAGTATATGCCAAGCATTGTTCTGGCACTCCAGAAGTGGCCGTCAATAAAACAAAGTTTCTGGTTTCACATAACTTACTTACTAGAGGAGTAGGTTGAGAGAAGAAATATCTGTTCTTTCATGTGTTGATGAATTCTATGAAGAAATATCTGTGGATAAAGCCACAGAAAGCAAAGGGGATAGAAGTTGCCCCATTGAGTAGAGCGATAAGGAAAGTCTTTGCCAATAACGTGTCATATGAGTGAATAATTTGTGGGCATGAGCCATATGGTTATATAGAAGAAGGGCCTTAAATAAGAGGAGCAGGAATTCAATAACTGTCAAACAGAAGAGCACTTGGTATATTCAGAAAATAGTAATAGTTGGAGTCATCTAGTAGGTCTATATCCTATGAACACCCATAGACCTTGTATTTACCAAAAAAGAAAAGCACCTGTTCAGTGCTTATCTTTCTCTCTAGGCTGCACAGAACACAGAACACATAATATGAGGGCTTGGTTTACCCCCACACCATATTGCTTACTCGGTATCTGGTATATCAGAGGTGCACCATAAATAGTAATCAAATGAATGAGTGGATGTCTGAATAAACTGCCCTATAAAATGAGATAATGCACATAAATCTTTTAGCTCAGTGCCAGACATATAATACACATTTAATGGATTTCAGGGACAATAAGTTGCTACTGATGTGAGTGATGATGATACAACCCAGGAGAAGATGCACTTCTTGAAGATGGAGCGACTGCTCTTGGTCTAGGGGTAGACTTATGCAGCAAGAAGGTCACTTTAACTGTTTCTTGCTGCAATACATCCATTTAGTGTGTACCCTGTATAACCCCAATGATAGCTGTAATAGCAGCAAATGCATCTGTAGTGATAAACATATAATAACATCTAACTATATAGGCAATAATAAGAAGGCAGAACTATTCAACTCTTAATTTGCTTTTGTCCTCCAAAAAAAGAGCAATGTCTTCAGAGAGACAACAATTAAATGATATCAAATGAGGATTGCCATCTAAGTGAGAGATTAGTAAAGAAAAACCTAGCAACCTGAATTGACTTTCCCTCTCCTGGCCTAGGTATAGAATTATCAGAAGTTATTGCAAAGTTTCAATCCCCATAACTTTTGAAGGATCACATACGACAGAGAAAGACTCAAGATTAAAATAGGGGAGGAGTATGTATCTCAAAAACTGAAGAAAGATTACATTGTCATAGAGCCAGGAAACATTCAAGGTTTGACAATAAGCAAATCAACTAGTGATAATTAAACTGCAGATACATGGAATGTCATAGCTGGTAAAGTTTGTCAACATTATTTCGCAAACTCCCTTAGTTCTTCATTTTATAGATAAAGGAACCTAGGCTATTTGATTGAAATGTCTCTCTCAAAATCATACCATCTGCAGCAAATCTAAGAACTGAAGCCAAGACTTCTGGCCTAGAGTTAGGTGTTCCTTCAGGTGATTCCCACAGCTTCATGACTGGTCTCCTTACTTTCATTTTTACTTTTCCCTAATCCATTCTATGCATAGTAACAAAATGATCTTTTAAACTTGAAACTCAGATCATTTTACTATGCCTAATAAACCCTCTACTAGTTTCACTTTGCAAGTAAAATTCAAATTCTTTATAATGGTCTACAACACTTCTCTAACATATAATAACACACGGCACATAGTAGGCACTGATAAATGATCAGCTCTTTTCTCCCTCTGAATAGTAAAGTTGGCCAATCAAGATACATCTGCATAAACAGTTTGATTTAAATAAAATTTTCAACATATTTTCTCTAAAATTAATGTACATGATGAAATGCAAGCTGTGTAACAGTGGGTAAACTGAACTCAACAATCAGATCCAAATCATTTCTTTTATCCTCCATTGTCCAGTGGACAACCACTTGTTTCCTGCCTGGCCCATCCAGTTTACCAATCATTTTGATGACAACGTGGAGAGGAAGTTTATGAAATCTGAAAGGCACAAAGCTGGAAACAATAGTAAATATAACAATCAACACTGAAAATTGTCCTGACAGGCTGGAATTCTGAGCAAATTCCAGTAAGATGAAATTTAATAGCGATAAATACAACGTCTTGCATAAAAGTTCAAATATTAATTGTATAAGTACGGGATGGAGAAACTTGTCTTGGCAGAAATTCATGTGAAAAAATTCTGGGGGATTTAGCTGACCACAACTTTAATAAGACCCATCAGTATGAGGCAGATGCCTTGAAAAAGTCACATTTGTAGCTTGCATTAGGAGATATTTTCCTAAATTGCATCCAATAATAGTTTTCCTATTCTCTGTAGCTCAGACCACATCTGGAGTATTGTGTTCAGTTCTGGGTGCCATATTTTAAGGGGGACTCTTAATTCAAAGAAAAAAAAACAAGATGGGAAAGTCTGAAAAGAAAACCATTGTTGAAAGTATTAAAATTCAGTTGTACCAGTATTTTAAGTTCTGTGAGATATTAGAAAAGTTTCCTTTTGCTGTCCTGTAAATCAGAATATAAAACAATGGCTTTAGATAGGTAGTAAAAATAGTCTCATTGACAGACAATTTGTGAATCGATGAATACATGACCTAAAGGAGGAAGAAAGATTTCATTGCCCACAGGAGAAAATTATGTGTATCTGAGTAGTTTTACAATAAAATAGCCACCTGAATGAATTGTAATACATAACCAATTAGCCACTGGAGGTTGTCAAAACAACACAGGAAGAAAAAAATAACCTCAAAATTTAGAACACCGAGTGATTGCATAGGCTCTGAAGCTATTGCTGGTAAACTAAGCACAGTGCTCCTTTTCCCACATCACTAGCTGTCCAAAATGGTTCATTCAAGAACCCTTTTCAAAACCACAGTCAACATATGAGGATTATGGTATATGGAACTAGCTGCCTTAAAACTGAAATCATTTCACAGGAAATTTGACTATTTTCCCCAAATAAAAAATCAGATGCTACACTTGAGCCTGCAGAAAAGGAGAAGAAAACTCTTTTGGCACTACTAGATAAAGTTTAACAGCACAAGATAAGAACCATGAAAATGTTAAGGTGCTGCTTCAGGGGCAGCCCTAGGATGCCCTCATGATTTGCCATTACAGTCTTCCTTTTCTGGAGAACTTCAAGAGCCAAAAGGTAGCTGATGAGGATTCGAAGGTTTATTTTCAGAAGGGCATTATAACTCTTTCTGTGTATATCTATCCTCCACTGCTTTCTCAAAGCTATCATTGAAGACCATGTCTTATGAAAATATTTCTCTTTTTTCCTGGTGCCAACAACGGTAACTGTCATTTAAGAGCTTCTAAATAAGTGTCCCCTGGCATAGTGCCACACAATCAGACTGAACCCTAGATCTCCTGGATCCGATAGCCAAAAACGTTTGAATTCTCACATTACACAGGATTATGGCAAACAAAGAAATAATTCTTAACTGGGTATGCCCCCAGGGCTCAGCACAGGGGAAACAGAAATGCCCATATCCCAGTTTTTCCCTGAAAAAGGCCTATTTTCATGCTTTAAAAACTTCTACCTGAGGGTCATTCTTCTAATTTAGCAAGCACCTAGGATTGACTGTCTTTCTCCACAAAGATCTGGGAAGCCTGTGGACACCTGACCCTGTCCTCTCCCTGTAGCCTATTCCAAGTCATCAGTATTTCCCTAAAAGGAGCTTACATGCATGTTTGATGTCTAGCTTTTGCAACTGTCACCCAAAGCACAGGATTCTGGATTGCATGGCTCTGAGATTCAAAGGAGTTTGCATTCATGAGTTACACAAGACTGTAGCAAACAAATAACCAGTTATTAATGGGCACAGGGGCACCACTCAGACATACCTTGTGGCTATATACATGGGCCCAGTGCAGCAGGAGCAGGCAAACCATCTATCTCCAGGTTTCTCCCTGAAATAGCCCTAATTACAACTGCTCACTGCCTTTTGAATCAGCTTCCACTTAGCCTGAATCTAGATGCTAACTGAAATCCACTCTTTTTAGGATACTGATGGGATGTGGCATACCTCCAACCACTGGGGACACTGAGAACAAAGAGAGTGCCTTGAATAAAGCTAAGGCTACACTGATCCCCAATGTACAATGAGACCACTTGTCAAGACAGGAAGAGGTGGCTGTTTTAGATAATGCACAGAAATCAACACAGAAAGTCAAGGAAAATGAAGAAACAAAGCGCCACGTTCCAAACAAACAAACAAAAAAAAAGGTAATATTCCAGAAACATACCCTAAAGAAATGGAGATATGTGATTTATCTGAAAAAGAGTTCAAGATAACAGTCATAAAGATGCCCACTGAGATCAGGAAAGCAATGTATAATCAAAAGGAGAATTTCAACAAAGAGAAAAAAAAGTTAGTGTCACACACAGAAATGACACTCTTGAACAAATAATTGAACTAAAACAATTCAATAGGTGGGTTTTACAGCAAACTAGGTCAAACAAAAGAACATATCAGCAAAATTGAAGATAGGGTAATGGAATTAAACCAATCAGAGAAGCAAAAATGGAAAAGAATGAAAAGGAGTGAAGATAACTTAATGAACTATCATCAAGCAGACCAATATATGTACTTAGGTGTCCCAAAAGTGGGAGGAAGAAAGTACAAGAAAGCATTTTCAGAAAGATAATGGTTGAAAAATACTCTAACCTGAGTAAAGAAACCACCCCCCAGATCAAGGAATCCTAGATATTTCCACAAAAGATGAATACAAAAAGACATACACCAAGACACAAAATAATTAAATTGTCAAAAGTTGAAGACAAGGGCAAATCTGAAAAGCATCAAAAGAAAATCAAGTAGTTACATATTAGGGAACATTCATAAAACATCAGGAGATTTTTCGGTAGAAACTTTGCAGGCCAGAAGGGAATAGCATGATATGGTCAAAATACTGAAAGAAAAAGACTGTCTAATAAGAATATTTTACCTGGCAAAGTTGTCCTTTAGTATTGAGTTTTCAAGACAACCAAAAGTGTTTTAAAGACAAGCAAAAGCTAAAGGAATTCATCATCATTAGTCTAGTCTTACAAGAAATGTTAAAGGGAGATGGTTCTTCAAGTTGAAAGTAAAAGATGCTAATTAGTAACAGGAAATATATAAAAATATAAATTGTACTGGTAAAGATACACACACACACACACATAGTTAAATTAAGAATATTCTAATATTGTAATGGTGGTAGCCAAATCACTTATAAATCTAGTATGCAGGTTAAAGCAAAAAATATTAAAAGTTACTGTAACTGCAATAATTTGTTACTAGATATACAATGTAAAAAGATATAAATTTTGACTTCAAAAACATAAAATGAGGAGAGTGTAAAAGTGTAGAGCTTTAATATGTGGTGAAAGTTAAATTGGCATCAGTTTAGAATAGGCTGCTACAAATATAAGATGTTGTATGTAAGCCTTATGGTAACCACAAAACAAAGACCTATAGTAGATCTACACAAATGATGAAAAAATAAAGGAATATAATCATACCACTACAGAAAATCATAAAATCACAAAGGAAAAGACAAAGAAAAGAAGAAAGGAACAAAAAATTATAAAACAGGCTGAAAACAACAAAATGGCAAAAATAAGTCTATACATATCTATAATTACTTTAAATGTAAATGACCTAAATTCTCCAGTAAAAAGACATGGAGCTGATGAATGGATGAAAAAATAAGACCTGACTGTATGCTGCCTTACTTGAGGTGGAAAGACACACACACTGAAAGTGAAGGATGGAAGAAGGTATTCCGTGCAAACAGAAACCAAAAGAAAGCAGTGATGTCTATATAATAAGTCCTCACTTAATGTCATTAATAGGTTCTGAAATTTAAGGGAAATTAAACCACTTTTATAGGCTAATTGATGTACAGTATCTCATCAACATCGTAACAAAATGACATTGAATGAACTTACATTACTTGAAGACTTGCTGTTCTTGTAATAGATGAAATAGACTAAGCCAAAGACTATAAAGAGAAAAATATGGTCATTACATAATAATAAAGGGATCTATCCACCAAGAGGATACAACATTTGTAGGGATTTATGTACTTAATATAGGGGCACCTAAATATATAAATATTAACAGACAGGAAGGGAGAAATAGACAGCAATACAATAATAGTAGGGGACTTCAATACTCCACTTTCAACAATGGATAGATCATCCAGACAGAAAATCAATAAGGAACATTGGGCTTAAAGTCCATGCTAGACTAGATAGAGTTGACATTTACAGAACATGCATCCAACAGATGCAGAATACACCTTCACAAGCAGAGATGGAACATTCTCCACTATAGATCATATGTTAGGACCTAGAAAAAGATTATGTAAATTTATTTAAAAAAAAAAAAAGAAAGAACAGTCCAGTATAGGTGATTGAAGGTGGTATAGTGATTTCATGCAAGTGGACAAGAATATCCAAAATATCTCCCCCTCTCCTAAAATTTTTCTCCTGTGTCTGCTTCCTCCAGGAAGTTATATTAGCTTACAGTGATCTTTAAATTCTAACAGCATTTAGAGCACTACTTTGATGGGTTTTTTTTGCATAGCTTTCCTAGTGAACCCTTGATTGGCATGTATTTTTTCCCTCACAGTTATACTGAGAGCTGGACAACACTGTTCTGTGTTTATTGCTGTACCTTTGTTTCCCACCCCCACCTCCTTCTACAGATACTAAATTGTCCTTTCTGTGATGATAAAGGCACTGGAGTCATTCTTCTACCTAAACATATTTTCACCTTGGTTCAATGTTTTTTTTTCCTTTCATCTAGAATTAGATGAAGCACCACAATAGGAATGTCAATGGGACTCTTTTCACAGAGGAAAACAAACAAAATTAAATATGAATGATTATCAAGAGCCCGACAGACAGCAACTTTTGTTCAGTTTCCACCTCAAAGTCACTTCCCAGTGACTTTTATGCATCAGACCTTAACATTTTTTGCCACCTCATAGAACTTGCACAGACCTATCTCAAAGCTGTTCTTGAGTAGAGTTTCACAAAAATGAGAATGATTATCTAACTGGTTCATAATTTTTAAAGATCATCAGATTCCATTTCAGTCTGCTATACATTCTTAGAGGTAGCACATCATCATCTTTTGAGAGTTGACATGATAGGACAACAAAAGTGAACGTAGAAACTAATTCAAACTTGCTTTATTTTGTTCTATTTTTTAAAAAGGAATCAATTAGAAAGATACAAGAGCCAATTTTGAACCCACTGTCTGAGCTGTGGAGTCTTTAATGTTTCTTCTCCATACTAGGTGTCAATGTTATTTAACACACGTTCCCAATAACTTTAACTTTTACCTTTAACATATATTATTTAATTAATATAGAGTCTAATTTTATATGGTATAATATAGGGACTTATTTTTAAGACCTCTAATCCACTTGTCCTACATTTAATGATCTGTGTTGCCCCTCATATAAATATCAAATGCATATATATATACACACACACACACATATATATATATATATATAAGTCTGTCTCTGAACAATGTTATTTTTCCCAAGATTATGTTTGTTTGTTCTTTTAAGACTACAAACAAAACTATTTTTATTGAAATGGCTTTGCGGTTCTAATATCTGGTGAGCAAGTCTCCATTTTTCACTCTTCTTTTTCAAAGTGGATTTCTTATTATTTATGGATTCTTATTTTTTATTTATACATTTAATTTTACATATTTACCCAATTTCTCAAAAAAATCCAGCTGATATTTTGATAAGTATTATTTTGAAATTATAGGATACTTTGATAAGAATTAATAGCTTTACAAAGTTAGGCCGTCTTAGCTATGATGATGAAATGTACCTAAACTGGTTCTCTCACTATGTCCTTTAACACATTTTAAAATGTCTCTCCATAGTGTTCTTGTATATGCTTTGCTAATTTAATACCCTAATAATTTAGAGCTTTTCTTTGCATTGTCAGTGGAATCTTAGTTTTTCTATTCTAATTTTTTTTATATAGTCAAGGAACACTATTTGTTTGGGGAGAAAATCATGTATCAGGAAACCTAGTTGAAGTTTCTTATCATTATTTTTAATAGTTTGCCTTATATTGTTTAATTTTCTAAAATTATTTATCATGTTTTGGTTTTTCTCTTTTAATGTTATACCCCAATTCTTTTATTGCTTTACTGACTTGTTGAAGGCCTAAGGTATTATATTATACAATGGATAATGGGAATATTCTTTACTTCTTCCTAATCTTGAAGTAAATTCACTACAGTCTTTCCTTTAAATATGTGTTTTCTATAGTTTTGGTTATTTGAAAATCTTGTGCTATTCTCCTTTGATATGTATAATTGAATTAAAGATATGATGAACTATCCTTGACTTCTTTTAACAAACCATTGATCACTTTATATACAGTTAATCCATTATTAAAGTTAACTGATATTTTATGCAGTAATTTTTCATTTATGTGTACAGGTCAAGTCAGACTGTAGTTTCTTGTAATGATCTTATTATTTAAACTAAGATTCTTCTAATCCCATGAGTAAGTTGTTTGGCTTTCCCTTTTCCCCCTGTCTTTGGAAACAACTGGTATACAACAGAAGTAATGTATTTCCTGAAAATTTCATAGAACAACTCCATGTGTTCACTGTGACATTATAAATATCTGCTCATTCAAACGCACCACAGAGTGAAGTGATAGTTTAAAGATAAGGAAGATACTGGAAAATGAAACTAATATCTTGATTGTATGAGGTCTGTCCAGAAAGTATCCATCCATGTACTATGAAAGAGACATTTATTGAAGAAGATATAAGATACAAGAAACATTGTACATAAGACAATGATGCCTCTGTCCCTTCGAAAGTTATGACCTTCTTGAGGAAACTTTATTCATTAGTAGCGGTTCGAATCTGGTCATTAGCAACTGCAGCATGATGTTCCTTCTGCTCTGGTTTTATTTGTACTGCACTCATTTCATCATCCCCGAAAGCCTTCTGAATCATCCAAATAGTTTCCATAGCGGAATATTTGAAGCTTAATGCAACATTTGATGCAGATTTCTTGTTCCAGTCACATGTGATAGCCACACAGTACACACGCTCACTCAATGACATCTACTGCCCCACTGACTAGTCATTGTTCACACACGCACATCCCAGTCCACTCTCCTTGGCTGCCAGATTCCGTCAATGTTGCGCAAACCATTCTCATTATATTAACAATGGCTGAATTTTTCCAGAAATGCCTTGTAGTGAGTATCTTATGTAAGTTAATGTAAAAAGACAAAGATATCTCAATTATGATAAAAGGAATAAATATGAACACACAATTTTCAGAAGGGAATAGTGAATATTAGCAAGTAAAGGACAAGATGCTCACATTCATTAGTAATTTAAAAAGTGAAAGTCAATATAAGAATGAGATATGACATAAGACCCATGAGATTTACAAAAATTGGAATTGTGTAATGCCAAATATTAGTGAAGTTGAAGACAAAAAGGCCTCTTGTACTTTTGATGATGGTGAAGCCATTGTAATTTCCTGGTGAGCTACCAAGTAGTACTTTGTCATACAGTGTTCTATCTATGACCCAACAATACAATAAATTGGCATTCCATGATGGGACAAATTCTCTAGTATTTGCTCTAGAATTTACGTGCAATAGCATAAAATGGAAGATTACTTAAATACCAATGAGGTAGATATGCAAAATGTAGATTTACACTACGGAATTCCGTGCAGCAGTTATAAGCAACCACGTAGCTAGATAGACACGTAGCAACATGATGGATCTTTCAAGTGCAGACATGAAAGAAAATTATAGATAAAAGTTAAGACCACAGCACAATGCCACTCATATAAACCACATTAAAACACAAAAAATCACCATACTTTACAATGTAAATTTAATTTCAAGTGTATGTGTTAGTTCCATTGGAATAGTTGCTATGGGAGGAAGCAGCAGGGAATGGAGAATAAGAATAAGAGTGAATGTGTCACTTGGCTACATGGTTAAATCCATGCACACATTCGTAAAACAAGAGGGGGTCTCACATCAAGGTATAGAAAGTGCCATGAACTGAGAAACAGGATTAATCAAGCCTTCTGCACCTGAGATAAAACAACATAAAGGTAAAAATGTATCTCTTAGGAGAGACTTCAGGAGACAGGAAATGGAATGCTGTCTGAAATCTGAGAGACCCTCCCTTCGCCTGCATCTCTCCGCGTCTCTGTGCCGTCTCCTTGCTCCTCTCCCTCAGCAAAGCCACACCTGCTTTTCTTTACAGCACACCTGGGAAGCATCTATTTTGTACATCTTCTACCTTCCTTCAAAAGACCAGCCTAGAGTGCTTTTTAAGAAAAAAAAAAAGTAAAGTAATTCAAAATTAAGATTGATGAATAGGGTAGATACCACATTTTTGTTGTTATAAAATAGCATATGTAAAAGATTGTTTTTTTAAAATGAGGAACTGACAATTTCTACAAAGATATTCTAATGTATCAATTTGTTCAAATATATCCATAAGCTCCTGAGAGCTTTTGAAAATTATGTATCTTTAATAATAAAAATTCTGTACTTCATCTTTTAATCCTCTCTTTCCTTTTATTCTTTGTTCTATTTTTTTCCTTTTTTTTCTCCTCCTCCAACTCCCACCACCCTGAGCCATCTCTCTTTTCCATAGCCTCAACCAAAAAGCTTTATAGAAGGGGCTTGATTGGATCCCAAAGTCCGTCAATTATATTTTAAGGAAAGGGAGTTTTCAGACTGATTTTACTTCAGTAACATGGCACTTTATTTTCATTGTTTTCATGAAGCTTTTACTTAGGCTTTCCTTTGAATGCAAAACCGCCAAGTTGGATGGATACGCTTCTGTTTTCTGAAAGCCGACAACATATACTGAAACCTAAAATTCTCCATCTCAGTTACCCGAGGGCTAATCAAATTATTTCTTAACTAATGTTTCTTAATCTCCTAATTTGAAAGAAAAGTTTCAAGCTAGGCATGATATTCAAGCAGCAATGCAACAATGTTCATCGTCGCATTGGCCTCCTCCGTGATGAAACGAACAAAAACACTAGCAGTCTGAATACAATGCGTTCTGGCTACTTGGTGCATCCATCTCGCTTCACTGTGGACTTCCAGCGAGGAAGTCTTATGGACTGTGAAAATAATAGAGACATATCACAGGCACTTTAAAATTCAGAAAGCCATTCCCAAACACCCACTATGTAATTAAGCTGTTTATTTTTATTTTCAGTCTATTAGAATTGGTATATTTTCACTTTAGCACCAGCGTTTCAGTGAGACCACGGGGCAGGGTGGGAAGGTTTTCAAGCCACCAGCAGTGTCTGAAAAGGATTTACTTTCTGCCCTGCCCACTCCACGTCCATGAAATTAAATAAAAGATTATTTACATGTTTGTTTTCACAAAGATAATGAATTGTTCACTGGCTACTGCTTTATTCCTCTGCCTCCATTCTCTTAGTGGGTATTTAAAAAGTTTAGTTTCCCGTAAATGGTATCATTAAATCACTGAAAAAGCTTGTTTTCAAGATTTTGTTGTTGGGTGGCTGCAAAGACAGCCCTAGGCTCTCTCTGTGAGCTCCAAAGAGGATGCGGTGAGAGATTTCACAGCTAGTTGCTTTTACTCTCCTAAAATACACACCATTGTTTTTAAAACTAAATTTGTTTAGTTACGTATGTATGTGCTCTAAAAGAGATTCTGTGATGTTGAAAATCCACTTCTACTTCATTTGAGGTATACCGATAGATGCAAAAGATAACATTTTATCTCTACTGGTGAGAGAATAAACTTTCTAGTTCTTCTCCCAGAAGATTCAAACCCAATCTATTTACTTCCAAATAACAGGGTTCTCCTAATAAACGCTATCAGAAGTCACACAAAGAATTCCCCTTCATTGTCATAAGTATAGATCTTATGTTAATGACACCGGCTTTGCTTATCTATCCCCCAGTCTCTCCCGCTCCCTGTTAAACTCCCTGTTCCCAACTAGCAGCTAGTCCTCCCTTGAGGCCAAGTTCATTCTTGCTTCTAAGCTTTTATTCTTCGCTCTACCACTTTTCCTTCATCCCATAGTAATTCCTCAGCTCATAGAAATCTTACACTTTCCTCAAAAAACAAGTTCTATTTTCACTTAAAAAACAAACACAGCAAAACCAACCAACCTTCCCTGATATTCCTGCCAAAACGCCCTTTCTTTCCCTGGATTCCTCTAGTACACAGGGCCTTAAAATATGGCATTTATGTAGTTCTTTGCCTTGTTCTCTGCTTATTTCCATTGTGAACACATTCTGTATGCTAATAAGGGCAGTGACTCTGTTGAATATATACGTATATGTATGTATGTGTGTGTATGTACACACTCACACATATGTATATACATAAATTTTTAACTTACCTACTGTCTAAGGAAGAGCTGGACAAGCAAAAGACATTTAACAAATCCCTTTAAACTCAATAAGTGGCTACTTGGTATGGTTATTGCCTTAGCTGTTAGAATACTTACCCTGTAATTAACTTTTATTTTATAGAAATTCAAATATCTGGATTATAAAGCAGGGACTGATCAGCCTATATCACATGTGCCCTGGTGGCTAGTTCCTCTTTGTCTTTTCATTCCACGTAAAGTCTGGTATAATTTAAAGAATAAGAGTAGTTTTATTGTGAGATATTTCACACACAAAGAGAAACCAGAATAGAACATAAATATCAAGACTTTATTATGCAGCTTTAACAAATAAAAATATAAAATGTTTGGACATGCCCAGCACTAACTCATCAAATTCTCAGAACACCCCTGTGATGTGACACTATTAGTTTTAACTTCTATTTAAATATGTACCATTTGGCAATTGTGCCTTGACTTTATTCAACATGTGTTTTAAGATCTCTCTCCATGGACCCATGGACCCTTGGTTCCTCATTTTAACTCTTATCTGCTGCCCCATGGTAAACACATCATGAACTTCTTGCTCATGAACATCTGTGTTGTCCCCACACTTTTGCACTGAGAAGCGACGCCACAGTGAACCTTCTCACATCTGCCTCCTTCAGCTCATGGGCTTGGCTTATTTTAGAGACTCTGACTAAGGTGCAACGACTTGGGCACAGGGTGTGAAATTTGGTCAAGGGGCTTTCTCAACTTGCTGTACCAGCTTGTGTGTCCACTAGCCCAGATGTGGAGAATACTAGTTTCTGCACTTCATTGCCAACACTAGTGCTCTTAGACCTTTAATTTTTGTTAATCTCGTAAGTGTGAAACTGTCTTACTATTGATATATCATGATTACTTGTCGAAGATGAGATTCTTTTCATTAGACCTACATTTGGGCTTTTTCTTCTGTAACGTACCACTTCAGTTCTCTATTTGTCTTTTTTTATACATTTGTAGAAGTTATTTATAGATTACTGCTACTAAAGTTTATTTATATTCAAGTAAATTAAATTTTTTAATTTTTTCTTCTGCTTAGCTCCTTTTAACTTTGTATTTGTTTTCTTAAAATTATGTGCAGTCCGATTTATTAAATGTTTTTGTCATGGTATATACAATTCAATGCATTTTAGTATATTTACATATGTGTGTAAGCATCACCAGTCAATTTCAGAGTATTTTTATCACTTCAAAAAGAAACCCTATGCCATTTAGCTACTGACTGCTTGGTTCATCTCCTCATTACTAAGAAACCACTAAATACACTTTCTACCTCTATAGATTACCCTGTTCTGGACTTTCAGATGAATTGAATGATATAATAGGTAGTCTTTTGTGACTGGCTTCTCTCACTTAGCATAAATTTTTTCAAGGGTCATTTATATTGTAGCATGTATCAGTACTTCATTCCTTTTTCTGGGCAAGTAATATTCCATTGCATGGGCATCCTAAATTTTGTTCATCCATTTGTCCATTGGCGGACATTTGGGTTGTTTCCATATTTCGGCTATTATGAATAATGCTGCTATAAACATTCATGTGTAAGTTTCTATGTAGACATGTTTTCATTTCCTTTCTTTCTGCTACTGATTTCTAATTTTATTCTACTGTGGTTGGAGAACATACTTTGTGTAATTCTACTGTTTTAATTTTTTTTATTGCCTAGCTTATGGCTTATTGTGGAAAAGTTCTGTGTGCCTTTGGGAAGACCATACATTCTGTGGCTCTTGGGTTTAGTGTTCTCTAGATGTCTGTGAGATGTGGGTGGTACTATGGTGTAAGTCTTCCATTTCCTGGGGGACTTTGTGTCCTTTCCATTACTGGAAGTGCGGTATTGAAGCCTCCACTATTGTTGTCTAACTGTCTATTTCTCTTTTTGCTCCAGTCAGTTTTGCTTCATGTATTTTGGTACTCTATTATTAGATAACATGTATGTTTATACTTGTTACATCTTATTGCTGGATTGACTCTTTTATCACTTATAAAAGTTCTCTCTTTATTATTAGCTGCAGTTTTTTTTTAAAGTGTATTTTTTTTCTGATATCAACATAGTCACTCCAGTTTTCAGTCATTATTTCTTCTAATAATTTCCCTGTTCTTTTTTCTCCCTTCATCTGATGCTCCCATTATATATGTTAATATGCTTAATGATCTTCCACATTTATCTGATATCTGTCCATTTCTCTCCATTTTGCATGATCTTTATCAATGTATCTTCAAGATATTTTTTCTGCCAGTTTATATCTAATGCAGAGCCCCTCTAGTGAAGTTCAGAATTTCTTTGATTTTTAAAAAAGGATCTTTCTTTTTGTATTCTCCATTTGAGGCAGTATTAGAATAATACCTTTCTTTACTTTAGTCATGGTTTTCTTTAATTCCACTTATCATGACTACTTTAAAGTCATTTTCTCATAAATTCAACAACTGGTCTGTCTCACAGGTAGTTTCAACTGCCTTCATTTTTTCCCACGTATAGGTCATACTTTCCTATTTCTTTACTTGCCTCATAAGTTGGCATTTTAGATAGCATGTTGTAGCAATTCTGGGTACTGTTTCCCCACAGCTCCTTTTCAATCCCCCTCCTCGATTGTTATTGGTATTTGCTTGTGTATTTGTTCAGCAACTGATTAAAGTATTGTAGTATTATCTCCTCTATGACTCCTCCAGTGTTTAGTCCCTGACACTGTTTCTCAGGAATATACAGGTTTGGATGTACCCACACTCACCCAGTGATGACAGTGGCATTGGAAGCACTCTTTCCCTCTCTTTACCTGACCTCATTCAGCTATTAAATTCCATTGATTGCTGGCTGATTACTCTATTGCATTTAATAATGCCCTGGTGTATAAATTGCTCTACAAACTGATTCAAATGGATGAATGCCTTCTTTGAAGGAGTAGTACAAATCTGAGGTCCATGTCTGCTTTTTGTTCTGATCTTTGCAGGGCTCTTCCCAGCTGTTTTATTCCCTGATTCTCTTCTACAAACTGGATGGATTATAGTTTAGCTTATGTCTTGAACTCCTCCTAATTGCCTCTCTCCACTACCTCTACTGTTCTTGAGAGTGACTTTAGGCTTGAACTTCATTCTAGCTTGTGAAAGAGGATAGACAGTTCTAGCCAGGGCTCTGCAGTTATGAAAGATGGCAAATTTCTCTGTGAGGTCATCTCTGCTCTAAGAACCAAGAACTGCATGGAGGCGGAGGCAGAAATCTGAGGTTCTCCTCGTCTTCCTCTCTTCGTGTGGAACCATGACTTCATGAGCCAGAGACACTGTAGCCATGGCCTCAGCGGAACTCCCTTCCACAGAGGAGGCTAGGTCTAAGAAAGGAGTCCCTATTTCTCAGTTGCACTCACCTGAGATGTAGCTTCAGCACAAGAAACTTGGGACAGGACGACAAGTTCTGACATCCTGCGCCTCCCAGGAAGAAAGCCCTCCCTCTGGTGCTGGGGGGAGAGAGAGCCCTCTGGGTGCGGGGAGACTCCACACCAGTCTGGAGTGGAGCACCCGCCTCACTGAGTGGGAGTGGGAGAAAGAGAGTGTGACCTTGGTTCAAATACCAAGCCCTCTGACCTTTCTTACTAAATCTTCAGAGATATTCTTGAATAGTTGCTTCATCATATGCCATTCACTTTTAGGACAATTTTCAGAGGCTTTAATTATTGTAAAAATAATTTTAACCAGTGTCATTGGGGAGCTGGCCAGATAATTCCACATGCAATCATACTGGAGGTTGATCTCCTAGTCTATTTTAATATTTTTGTTTTATAAGTTTTCTATATGTTTCAGAGTTTGCACTGCAAAGTGTTTAAAAGACAAAGTAAATGTTTAACACTAGATGCGGTCACACAGACAACTGAGTGCATTGACCTGGTTGAAGGTCAGTCAATTAAATCAAACTACTTTCAGCAAAATTTCCAAGCTAGCTAGTTATCTTGTGACATACTTCATAATATATTTCAATGATATCTCATTTAGTAAGTATTCATCCAATAAGTTCTATTCTGAATATGAGGTCTGTCCAGAAAAAGTCCAGCCATTGTTAATACAATAACGGTTTGTGCCACATCGATGTAACCTGGCAGCCAAAGAGAGTGGACTGGAATGCACATGTGTGAACAATGATGACTTCACTGTACCAGTCAGTGGGGGCAGGAGATGCCATTGAGTGAGCATGTGTACATGAGCAACAGCTCACACATTCAAAATGACTGAGCAGGAAGAGTAATGAATCTGCAACAAATTTTGCTATAAGCTTGAACATTCCTCTACAGAAACTATTCAGATGATTTGGAAGGTAGCAGCTATAGGCAACTGGTGACTGGCAGTTTCATCATGACAACACACCTGCTCATGCATCATGTATCTCGCAGTTCTTCAGTGAAACATCAAATCACCCAGGTGACTCAGCCCTCCTACAGCCCAGATTTGGTGCCTTGTGACTTCTGGCTGTTCTGAAAACTAAAATAACCTTTGAAGGGAAGATATTTTAGACGATCCATGAAATTTGGGAAAATACGATGGGGCAGCTGATGGTGATTGGGAAAACTGTGTGAGGTCCCAAGGTGACTACTTTGAAGGGGGCTGAGGCATCATTGTCCTTGTATATCTTCTTTGTTAAATATCTCTATTTTTCACATTACATGGCTTGATACCTTCTGGAAAGACCTTGTATATCTGAAAAACAAGAAATAATCAAAACTGACCACAAGCCATCCAAAGAGATGCCGTGAAGTGAGTGTAATGAGTGTTATGCCATTTGCGTAGATGACACGTCAGGCACTCACTGCTATTTTATAAAATATTTTTACCAAAGGCGAGAGGCACATTAAAGGGAGTGTAGATACTGGAGATGGCACAATGATGGAAGTGAGCAACAAGAGTGGATTAAAAAATTATAAAGCACAAATAAAAAGCCAAACAGACTGCCATCTATACATTGAAATTTCCAGAGTACATCACAAAATTAATTAAAACACAGTGAGTGACTGACTTTGTGAGTGATTAAAGAACATTTAGTATACTCTAAGGAAATGAGGATATTTTAGAAATATTTCTATAAAAAATAGTTAAAGTAAGACATGTAAGTGTTTAAGGGAGCTCTTTAGTTGTATGGAGGAGAAGCAAGAGGAGTTCATTTTTTGGAATAGCTGTGACGTGAAGCATTTCTGTGTTTGATGGGTGGAACAGCCATGGTGAACTTGTTTTGGAACATAGTGGTTAGTCTTTAGATAGATGCTGGATGAATATTTGTGCAATGAGTTAATGAATCAGCCATCTAACTAATAGAACAACTATTGAGCTATTTGGAGTCTAATTCTCCAAACTGACTAGATGGTAGACCTCGATTTGCACAAGGGGTCCCGCACATGGAGAGCACACGTACCGTGGGGCTGCGCAGGTCATACGTCTCAGCCACGTCACCAACATTGTCACTCCAAACTTGAATGTTTTCAAAGTTGTTGGCTAAGAATCTTCACTTTTTCCTGACTTTTTTACATTTATTTTCCATACAAATAGTTGGCTTTCTTTATGAGGAATTTTATTCTCTTTCTTTTTCTTTTGATACAAAGAAAAGTCTTGCCATATGTGGTAACAAAAAGGGAATGACCGAGTTTTGAGGCAAATGGCCACCCCCAGCCCCTGAGGATGTAACCTGCTCTCATACAAATCTCACTTGTGCTTGAGATTTTTCAACAAGAAGGTGGAGTGTACTTAGGTTTAGATATTAGTGACACAAAAATGTGAAAGGATTAAGATAGCATTCAGAGAGAAGACAAGGACAGAGACCAAACCAATGGTCGAAACAACTAGCCCACTCTCACAGGGTCAGGCAGAGAGCAGCTCTGCAGTTGGAAACAGTTCAGGAAGTGAAGGAGAAAGCAGGGAGGCTCAGAGGAGGAAGAGCCTGGAATGAATTCTTAATGAACAATAGGTTGAGTCAACCCTGTTTCCTATGTGTTGATGGCTGTACTCGGGCTTACCATTAACATTGTGAGGCTAGGACAAGAATAAATATGGAGACCCATATGTGATATGTCAGATATTTGAAAATCATAAAGCAACCTAACAAAATGATAAATAACATATGTTCTATTCTCCTAGTTTGAGAAATAGACCTTCACAATAATCCAAAAATATAAGCCTGCGTTTAGAGTTCTTAGACTCTTGGTAGTGCCACATAGGATATAGGGAAGGCCAGCCCACAACTCATGGGCCCTGACCAGCCCCTTTCTCTCTCCCTCTCACCCCTACTCTATCCTGCACTATTAGGTCTCCCACTCTACTTGTGGGGATATCCCAGTGCATACGGAAAGCTAAGCTCTGTCCATATTCCGTACCAACAGTGCCCTGTTGGTCATTCCTCAGGTCTGGAAGTGCACACACCAGCTGGTTGGGAACTAGGAATCCTGGCACCTGAATCATCTAATCAAAGGGGACCTTATTGTCTTGGCTTCACAACTCTTCTCCCTGAGGGAGAACGTGCACTAGGAGAGCTAGAGGAAGGCCCTACAGCCTGAGGTGAGGCAGGGACCTTTTCTTCCCTACCTAGGGGTAGCGCTGTCTGTAATTGTTAACCCCAATCACGTTAGAGTCCTTAATTCTTCTTATGTTTTCCAGTGCATTTCTGTTGCTTTGGTAGGATACATAAACTGCCAAAATTAAGAAAATATTAATGAAATGGCAAATATTTATCCCATTATTTTATAAAGTTGCTCCTGGGATAGTTATGAGGATTCATAGAAAACTTTCATTTCTCTTGACTTCCTATGCACCAGCTTTCCAAACATCTCTTATCAGCAATTTATTTTATTTTATACTATTTTATTTTACTATAATGAACTGTAACTACTATAGAATGATTGTGTATAGAAAACAAGAATTATTTTATTCACCTTTTCCCCATCTCATTACTTAGGGCCTTACACAATAGATGTGCAGTAAATATCTGTCAAATATTGTGGCAGCTGTGAGCCAGAGAGCAACAAAAAGTAGAAAGGTTGATAAAAATTAGCAACAACAAAAATTGTAAACAAGTATGCACTTCTGTATTTCCTTGTTTTCGTGGAAAGGGAGTGGATGCTTGGAATAAATTGAAACATTCAATTATTCACTGTCTATGAATTTCACTTTTTGGAAGAAAGTATGCTTGGTGCATTGAGAAGCATTTGGAATAGATATCAGGGTGAAGAGGGCTGGCCATCACAAATGTAAAGGCTTACACAGAGAGCCATTCTGTAATTAGACCACGCTCCTCCACAGAGGGCAACCAAGGGAAACAAGCAGGTTGAGTTGTCAGTTAGCGTGGGCCTCCCTTTTATGAAGTGAGAATGAAGGAGGTCAGTCTTCCCCCAGGGCAAGAAGAAAAATAAGATATCACTTTGATATGGAGCACTTTTAGATGTCTAGAAACCACAAAATTTATGCGCAACACCTTGAGCATTGTTGTTATTAGGGAAGAAAGGGGCCAAAAATAGGAGAGCAGAGGTAGACCCCAGTTAGTGAGGGTTGATTTATGAAGCAAATTGAATCTAAGCTTTGAAGGTTAATTAAATGTAATGAGGTAGTGGGGAGATGAAGGAGTAGTCCAAGTGGAGGGAGAATATGATGGAAGAATGAGGTTTGAGTGAATATTTCAGGTGTAGGAGGGAGCCAAAAACTAGTCTGCTTGGAGCAAAGTGTGTTATAGGATGTCTATGTGGATAGAAGGGGTTGGAATCATATCACGGAAGTTCATGGTTTGAGCTCAGTATTTAAATTGCACACATCTTATTTTAACACCCTGACAGATCTGGGTGCCTGTTTTTATTTAATGGGCAAACACTTACATAGTATTTATTTCCTAGGCATTTAACAAATACTAAGTCATTTACACCTCATAACACTGTTACATAAGAACTTCCATAATCCCCAGGTTACTAACGAGGGAACGGAAATGCAGAGAGATTCAGTCCTCAGCCTCACACACCACAGCACACTGCCTTGCAAATTACAAAGTTTACATGGTCCTCACACTTTCCTTTGCTCACTGGCTAGTACCTAAAGTCCTTCTCCTGGGACCTCCACTCTTTTACTTTGAAAGTCACCAAAGCGACTCCCTGAGGGGGGTCTGCAAATTCCGCTAGGTGAAGTAGTAGCACTCTAAATCCTTACGTGTCATGGCTCAAGACAGAGGAAGGTGTGGGGAAGCACTGAAAGGGCGGTGAGGAGAGGTGCTAATCACGGAGACAATGGCAGGGCTGGAGGGATGTGGACTGACTTAGCTCACCTCCTATCTGCCCTGGGCATTGGCCTGGGCGCAGGCCATCAGAAATGATTATAGGCTCTCAAATACCAGAGGGCCCTCATGAAAGGGGCAGTTTAGGACAAATCAGTGAATTTGTACATTTCGTGACGAGACAAGGCTTTAGATTTAGTACATTTGAATCTGCCAAGATTAAGGTGGTATTCTGTGTGAAAATCAGGCAAAGGTGACTGTAAACCATGGGTCCACACCATAAAAAACGTATCAATACATCTGGAACCAGAGCGTGTAGGTACTTACTTGTCTTACATAGACTTTCTGGTCTGATCCTACTGTCTTCACAACCACGTAAACGGACAGGATTATTCCTCAACAGAACTCCGCAGCTCTCTCTAGGCTGAAGGCCGACTGTAAACAGCTGCTTTAAACTTGCTAAAAAAAGTATAATTCCATAACTAGCTTAGAGTAACACAGTATTATTAAGCATTGAGTAAATTAATGGGATCATTTAAAATGCTCTGATTCATTTGAAAATGTTGAGTTTTCTTTTTTTCCGCTTGTTTTCTATTAGTCCTTAATATTCCCGCCTCCTTTCTCCCTCCTCTGCGCCCTGCTGCCCCCAGAGTTCTCTTGCCCAGATGCTGAATATTGAAAATTCTGTCTTTGTTGGTCTTAGGTCACGCCATTCCAAAAACCTAGCAGCCCCCAATGAAGGGAAATCTTGGCTTTTATGTTTCCAAAGTACCTTTTAGACCTTAGATAGTGCTGCTGGCATGAGTCTATGTGTAAAGTAAAATAAAAATAAAATCAGAGGTAAAATTTGGTCCACACAGGTTTCTCACTTGACTTCTTAGCTGCAAATCCTACTCTGAAATGGGCTCCTGAGTGTTCGGTTTCTTTACTCTCTATCATGAGAAACATCAATACCCAGACAAGGTCATGTTGCATGTACCTAAGACTGCACCTCCTCACACATGCCCCAGTGTAATGATTACAGAGCCTCTGTTTCTCATAAAATTGTGAACTGGCTTTTAACTTGGACAAAAATTATTTCTGCCGGAGAAAGTTGTGCATATTTCCTGCCTGCCTACTTCCCCCAAGCTTGCCCCAGTCATGCCACTGGCTGAGGAATACAAGCAGAAAAACAGGACGAAGGAGCCTTTGCTCCCTGGGCACGAACTGCCTGAAGTCTCTGGATGGAGTTGCTGGTTACATTTCTTTTTGCAGCACTGGGTGCTTACTAACAAAAAGGGCTAGTTGACTGCAGATCCTATTTCCCCTGGGATTTTGCAGAGGGAGACCAAGCAAATGATTGCTGGGGCATCTTTGTGCAGATGGTTGTATGCACAAACTGTTTTGCTGGAGTCTATTTTTAAATTGGTTAAAAATCAATTGGCTAACTATTTCATCATGATTGAAAGTTACCAGAAATCTGTGGAAAATATCCTTTTTGAAGTTGAGAGGGTATATATCCTAAATAGAGTTAATTGGCTTAGTTCTTCACATTTGGAATAAAAACAAAATAATGTCTATCATTTAGCTTCAGTTTCCAGATGTCATCAAACTGATGGCAAAGCTATCCACCAAGCTAGGGAAGATTTGCCATGTTTGATACTCTAAACTCTTATTATTAAGACTTGTATTTGTTTAAACTACCATGAAAATTAGTTCCACCCAATGGTACCAAGAGTTTTCCCTGAGCAGATAGATTGTTTCTCATATAGAATTAATTGTGTCTCCAAAGAAATAAATACCTTTACAATTGTTTTTTTTTTCTTTTTTTTCAGTATACAACTAGAATGCCTGCATTTGGAGGCAAGGTTTTGAAAGACTATCTAATTCAAATATCTGGTGGTCTAGCTCAGGTTCGAAGTGCAGCTGACCTTCATATAATGATACTCTCAAAGTTAAACATTATTCTTACTGTTGTACTCCTAAAATGTGAAAGTTTCATTCCCTAGGACAATGATAATCCTAGTATTATATCTTATGCCCAGAAAAGGGGTCCTATGTCACAGTTAAACAGGCTGTTTTCCTCTGGAGCCAAAGCATCTCACATGCTCACATGCACGGTGACTACAGGAGGGAAACCGTTTTCACAGAATCCTTTTGTAGTGGGACATCTTGAAGGACCGCTCTCCCAGAAAAAGTACTTTTGCAAATGTTGACTTTGTATGGATTTTTCTTCTTCATAATAGGAAAAGTGGTGCATAAGAAAAAGGGTCAAAAGAAGACATGCAGGATGTCAGGGAAGAGCTGGAGTAACTAACTTCACTTGTTTTATATCTTTGCCCAAAATCGGTCCTGCAATTAGGCCCAAAGAGTTATCCACAGAGGCCACTTCTTATCACTAGGGCTCAAGCAAACCAGAACTGTGGTTAGTCTTCACGGAGGCTCTTTTTGATTTGCAGTAGAGGAAGCAATGGGATGTGGGCCAGATTCCACTTCCCTGCACTCACAAGCTATTTTCCCTAAGGTCTGCAAGAGCAGCTCATGAATAGCTGGCAGTCAAATTTGGACCACTTAAAATATTATTGCACTGTCCACCATAATGTTGGTAATAACCTTGTAATCAGTATGTGTAGAGCAAGGCCTGGTACAAAACCAAAAATGAGCCGCCGTCTTTGCTTGTGCATAGTGAATACCAAGGAGGCCTTCCATTCTCCATCGGGGGCAGCAGTCACTCTTGAAAAAGTAGGTGATCACTTTCTTTCTGACGTTTTGGCTTCTGGCCACGAATATTGAGAGCTGTTTTCCTCGGAGGCTACCCATTTCCTTCTCCAGAAGCCTTTAATGCTTACAGTAAGTATACTACCTTGTAACCCAAGCAACCTGAAATGATGTCAACTGTCCATTCCATAAAATATTCCTCTAAAAAGATTGGATTCGATACTTAATGTTGATGTAAGGGCTTCAGCTAAGTTCCCGAATATAGAAACCATCTACAGATTTGGGTCTGCATGTATAGACTTGCGCTCACTAGTCCAGACTCTGGCATCTGGCAGCCACACCTCCGCAGACATTTTCTTCCATTTGGAACCTCTTCTTATTTTTTTAAATTGGCAAGCAGACAATCTATTGATCATCCTCATTTTGTAATAAGGATTAGGAATGGGCTTCAGGAAATTAAACCAATGTAAAATAGTACCTAAACATTTCTGGGAGAGAATGAAAACAAACAAACAAACAAGGGATGGAAAGGGAAGAGTAGGACAGAGACATAAACTAATGTGAGAGAAAGAGAAAAAGCAGCTGACTTTGGAGCAAGAGAAGCTAAAATTAAGCTGATATCTACAAATCATGCTATTCTTTGATGTGATAGCTTTTAAAATAATCACATGAGATAAGAGATGTAGAATAGCTATGAACGAATTAATTGGCTCCATCTGAATATTTCACAGGCAGGATTTCCACGTGGAGTATCTTGTGACGCCATGCCTCTCTCTGGAAATGTGATTCTATAGCAATGGTGATCCTTTATCCTGTCACCAAGTAATGCCACAAAATAGTTGAGGAGTTATAGTGAAGGTGAACCGAACCACTGCATTTGTCTTTTTAAAAAAAAATCTGTTGATATTTGTTTGCAGAATTGAGGAAGTGACTGAAAAGAGATATGACAGATATAAAATCAATCACTTGGACATTTTCTTATGTCTCCAACTTTGTTTCAGAATGCCATACTTATTCATAAATGCTCTGGGGTATTTGGAAAATGACTGTTTTCAAATGCATGGTGAATGAAGGCCCTGAGTTCTGCAGACCTCCTCACCCACTCTGGCCCATGAGAAAGAGGTACACACCAGATCTCCATCTTTGGGCAGTGTGCCAAAAACCTAGATCTTAAGGTCATCTAAAAATTACTCATGGTCCTGAGAATGACATGATTTCACAAGTTTAAAAATGTCTGTCTTCCTTCCTAACCTTTGCTGGATGATTCAACAGTGTCGGCTGTCAATAATTTACCCTGGCTGATTGAATTCATAAACGTCTGCTTTGTGAAGGAAGGACATTTGTGTTACAAATGAGAGACAGACTGAGTCATACTGCAGCGGGACCATGGAATATGCAGATTTTTCTCTTCTTCATTGCCTTGCTGATCTGCAGCATTATTTCAGCTGGGAGCTGCAGTATGTGACCAGTTAGCCAATGGAAAGCTGCTCCTTGGACTTCCCGCTGGCATGTTTTTTATTGTTGTCCAGCCTGATAACAGGTGTGTCACACAAGGTAGCGTGACACACCCAGAACGAAGGAGATGCATCCAGAGTAATGCACAGTCTCCATCAACCCCCATTCCTCTATCTATTCACAAGTTTCACCAATGTCCCAAACAGGGAAAGAAAAAATAGACCGAATGGATAAAAATCCAAAGAGTTTTCTGAGGACTGATTTTTCACCCATCTCTCCAGGACAGAATAGTATGAAGCTGCCTCCCACTAGGTTTGTAACCTGGAACTGACATTCCAGTGCTTTGGAGGATCTTGTTTGTCCTCCTGGATCTTTTAGGAAGTTACCTCTTTCAGCTCAGCAAGAGTTGATCTCATTAATAAAAGAATGACTTCACAGAAAAGAGTTTCTAAAATTATACTCGAGCTCAGAATTGCAAGAGTTGGCTTTTTCAGCCCGAAGATAAATTTCTTAAGCATTAAGCTTACTTTATCAAGCATTACACCTGACATTCTCTCATAAATTTTGCATATATTTTAACTTATTTTAATATTGTGTGGGCTTGGTTTATAGTATTCTTACACCGTTACTGAACTTGAGTCTTAGTCATATATTAGTTTTAGAAGAGTGTTTAACCCTTCCAAAATATCACTCCACTTAAAATAACATGGGTTTTCATTTGCTTGCTTTTTGCTTATTTATCATGCACTTTGTGTGTGTTGGAACTAGCCATACAGTTGTCGTCTTACTCCTTATGAGACTGCAAATATATTTTGACAAGGTTGCTGTTGGAAACACCTTTTAAATACCTTGTGAGTCACATTCCTGAGTGTAATCTATGTCGTAATCTGGCCAGGTAGATCGCTTTTAGGAGGTTTCAGGAAGTAGCAGAGTACATTGCTTAGAGGGGTCACAGACATTCAACCTGAGGTAGAACTGTTACAGATGTCACTTTGTGAGGACACATAGAGCAACGAGCACGGAGAGATGGGTCTTCAAGCAGCTACATTTTCTAGGGGCCCACCTTTACTTTGCTTCACAGGCATTAGCTCTAGTATTACTGAACTCAAGGCGTTTTCCACTTGAAGTGTGCTGTTAAAAAATGAGAGATGGTGGTAGGTAGATAGTTTTACTGCAGCAAGTGTGGTAGACAGGATTCGTATCCAAAGCTCTGCCTCCCACAAGGGAGGTTTAGCCATTGCTTATATATACTATTTGGCCAGTTATATGTTCTTCTTTGCTGTTGGCTACACTTATCTGGTTGAGTTCCTGTCAACCCATCCTATTTTGCTGCCTCTGCAAATACTGCACTGCATTTTAACATTTAGTAAGAACTGCTCAGATCTTGAGACCTTCGTCCCACCTTACACTACATCTAAACCTGCACAAACACCTGGTTCAACTGTGATGGCTGCATTGGCAGGTGAATCGGCTCAAACGAATGACCAACCCAGTGAGAAAGCAGGAACTTGAGTGTTGAACTGAATTGACTAGCTTCCTTCACTGAATGGTAGGTTTGTTTAGAAAGATAAAAGCAGAAACTAAGATATTTGTACAATAATTCTGTTTAAAGGATACATAACAGTTCCTAAAATGAGTACATATGTTCAGTTTGGTGCTTATAAATTTACAAACCTCTTGAGATTAGGAATAATACTGGCATATTGAGAAGATTATCTGACAAAGAGTTAAAACCAAAGAGCTCAAAATGTGTGGTCCATATGCATGTGACCTTGTTAAAAAAAATGTTATATATCACCTCACACCTTTTACCGTGGCTATTATAAAAAAGACAGCAAAGAATACATGTTGGTGAAAATGTGGAGAAAAGGGAACCTTCATGCACTGTTGGTGGGACTGTAAACTGGTGTAGACACTGTGGAAAACAGTATGGAGATTCCTCAAAAATTTAAAAATTGAACTACTGCATGACCCAGCAATCCCACTCCTGGGTATTCATCCAAATGAATTATAAAACACTAATTGGAAGATATATTCACCCCTAGATCTATTGCAGCATTATTTACAATAGCCAAAATACAGAAGGAACCAAAGTGGCCATTGATAGATAAATGGATTTAAAAAAAAGCTGTGGGCCCTGGCTGTTGTGGCTCAGTAGATTGAGTGCCAGATTGCAAACCAAAGGGTCACCAGTTTGATTCCCAGTCAGGGCATATGCCTGGGTTGTGGGCCAGGTCCCCAGTAGGGGGTGCTTGATAAGCAATCACACATTGATGTTTCCCTCTCTTCATCCCTTACCCTCTCTAAAAATAAATAAAATAAAATCTTTATTAAAAAAGCTGTGGTACACATATACAATGGAATATTACTCAGCCATAAAAAAGAATGAAATCTTGCCATTTCATGGATGGATCTAGAAGGTATACAAATGACATAAGTCAGAAAGAGAAAGACAAATACCATATGATTTCACTTATATGTGTAATCTAAAAAATGAAATAAATTAACAAACAAAATAGACACAAACAATCTCATAGATATAGAGAACACATTGATGGTTGGAGATGTAGAATAGGTGGTCCCATATCTGTGTGTGGGGGATAAAAATTGGGAGGGATAACTCAAGAACTAGGGATCCCAGCCCCAGAAGGCCCAGGATTTCAGTGCCAGGATGATAAGTCCCTATCACTTCTGGTTTTAAAAACCAGTGGGGTTTGTGGCAGTGGAAGAAACTATGAGATTCTCAGGAGTCTCCTCTTAAAAGGTCTGCAGTGGACTTAGTACTTATGCAGACTCACTCCCTCTGGGTTTCAGCAATGGGTCAGTAGCTGGGAGGGCACCAGAGGCATACTGGGAGAGACTGAAGTGTCTAGCATCAGGGAAAGTGCCAGAGGACACCTTCCTCCTGGACAAAACTCCAGAGGCCAAGCAGCAGCATTGTCCCCTTTCTGAGTCTCTCCCATAGAGCCACGGGGTAGTTACACTATATCTGAGACTCTATCTACCTGGTTTACATGGGTTTCCTGACCCTGGCCCCACCCTACCCAACTTACTGGTGTGCTTTTCTACCATAAACCCCATTACAAAGACGGGGATTCAAACAGCTCTACCTAATACATGGAAACAAACACAGGGAGGCTGCCAAAATGAGGAGACAAAGAAATATGGCCCCAATGAAAGAACAAAGCAAAACTCCAGAAAAAGAACTACACAAAATGGAGATAAGCAATTTATCAGACACAGAGTTCAAAACACTGGTGATTAGGATGCTTCAGGAACTCATTGGGTACTTCAATAGCATAAAAAAGACCCAGGCAGAAATGAAGGGTACCCTAAGTGAAATGAAGAAAATTTTACAGGTCACCAACAGTAGAGTGGATGAAGCCAAGAATCAGATCAATGATTTGGAGCATAATGAAGAAAAAATATTCAATCAGAAGAGTGAGAAGAAAAAAGAATACCAAAAAACAAGGATGGACTAAGGAGCCTTTGGGACAACTTCAAATATACCAACATTCGAGTCATAGGGAGGCTGGAAGGAGAAGAGAAAGAGCAAGAAATTGAAAACTTATTTGAAAAAATAACACAATCTCATAGATATAGAGAACACATTGATGGTTGGAGACATAGAATAGGTGGTCCCATACCTAAAAAATCCCTTCCTTAATTTTGTGCAGGAAGTAGATATGCAAGTGCAGGAAGCACAGAGAGTCCCAAACAAGAAGGAACCAAAGAAGACCACACCAAGGCACATCATAATTAAAATGTCAAAAGTTAAAGATAGAATCTTAAAAGCAGCAAGAGAATAGCAGAGAGTTACCTACAAAGGAGTTCCCATAAGACTGTCAGCTGATTTCTCAAAAGAAACTTTGCAAGCTAGAAGGGACTGGCAAGAAGTACTCAAAGTGATGAAAGGCAAAGACCTACAACCTAGATTAATCTATCCAGCAAAGCTATCATTTAGAATGGAAGGGCAGATAAAGTGCTTCCCAGATAAGGTAAAGCTAAAGGAGTTCATCATCACCAAGATCTTATTATAAGAAATGTTAAAGGGGCTTATCAAGAAAAAGAAGATCAAAACTATGAACAGTAAAATAACAATAAATTCACAACTATCAATAACTGAACCTAAAAAACAAACTAAGGAAACAAGCAGAACAGAAATAGAATCATAGATACAGAGATCATTTGGAGGGTTACCAGTTGGGAGGCAGAAGGAGGAGAAGGGGGAGAAGAGGGAAAAGAGTATAGGAATTAAGAAGCGCAAATTAGCAGGTACAGAATAGACAGGGGGATATTAAGAACAGTATAGGAAATGGAGAAGCCAAAGAACTTACATGCATGACTCATGGAATGAAGGGTGAGGGGCAGTTGCCAGAAGGAATGGGGCCTACTGGGTGAAGGGGGGCAAAGGAAGAAAAATTGGGACAACTGTAATAACATAATCAATAAAACATATTTTAAAAAATAAATCTGCCTGAACTACAAAAACAATAAGAAGGCTACCTAGTGCTAAGTGTATATCAGGCACGTTCCTTAGGGCTTTCCATTAATTATTTCATTTCTTTCTCACAATGACATTGGATAGACAGGGATTGGGTAAGGGAGAGGTGAGAGCACAAAATGTCATCAATCAAAATAAATAATATTGTAATGAAATATTTTTAAAAATAAAGATGCAAAAATTTTGTGAAGGACAAAACATCAAAATTTTAAATAAGGACAAGTTATTGTTTGTTGTTTGATGACCCTGCATTATCGTGCAATGGGATTGGTAATTTCTAATTAGTCCGAGGTTCACAGTGGCTGGTGTGGCTCAGTGGATTGAGTGCTGCCCTGCAAACCAAAGTGTTGCCAGTTTGATTCCCAATCAGGGCATGTGCTTGGGTTGCAGGCCAGGTCCCCTGTGGTGGGGGCATGTGAGAGGCAACCGCACATTGATGTTTCTCTCTATTTCTTCCTACATTTCCCTCTCTCTGAAAATAAATAAATAAAATATTTGTTTAAAATGATAATTAGTCTGAGGTTGCAGGGCTGTGGGTCCATAGTATATTTCTCTGGGTGGGTTTTATGAGGGTTCACAACAATGAACCAACAGACTGGGCAATGTGGAGCTTTAAATATCATCATGCATTTTGATTGTAGACCCTCTACTAACTTTTTATTTTTTCCATTTGGTTTAAAATATGCAAGGAAATTTCACAAGTATATAGAGAGCCTCATGGTTTTCTTTTTTGCTTCAGGCTGAAAGCTGATTTGGTGCTACACCAGAGATAGATACTCTCCCTATCCTATTTTTAAAATGAAGACTCTAAGATTCCAGAGAGGTTAATAATGTAGCCAAGCTTGCACAGCCAGGAAGTGGCAGATCCCAATTTCGAACTCAAGTAATCTAATTCTCAAGTTTACTCTCTTAAACCCTGTGCTCTCTTGGAAATTACAGCACCCAATTAACTGGAAAATCCAAGTATTCAGCACACTTTATTCTCTGGACACTCTAATTAATATGGTGTTTCTCAACTACATTCTCAACATTTAAAATTTTTACTACAAATCATTTTAAGAAAGAAATCAGACCCTTTATAAATAGTATGCTGCTTTTGATATTACTACGAAGTCAGTATGAATATTGTGTCTGAGGTTACTGCCATTAAATAAATATTTAAATAAACAGTCTTTCAAATGGGCGACCATGAATAATCTTCCAGTAAGATACAAAAGGAGCATTAGGAAGCACTTATATCATCGGATCACCTTGGTAGAGAATACACAGCTTTGTGAGACACAAGTCCCAGCAGAATATAACTAAGGGACCCAAACATTAGGCCATCACATTGAAATTGTACTTTATTTTAAAGGCTCACAAAGTACATATCTGGCCATGCAGATTTTTTGTGTCTGCCATAACACTCACATCTATTTCGCTTCTGCAAGCTGCTTCTCCCTGAGTTCTGAGATAAAGTGGTTTACTTGGAGCCACAAACTGGTAAGTGCATGAGTTTCTTTTACTTTGTGCCAGTAGACAGATTCTGAACAAAGTAAGAGCATCTGTTGATGATATACCTAGTGATGGTGATGAGGAGGAGGAGGGTGATGATGATGCTGTGCCTCTGAGAAATTTTAAGTATCGTTAAGGTGACAAGGACAAACATCACACCAGCAGCTCTGGGAATTTAGCTTTAAGGCTCCCTAAGCTACATTGCAAATCACTAAGAGGAAATTAGGCAATTGCTTTCTCTTTTCTCATCTTTTTTTATTTTGCTGCTTCGTGTTTAAAACTACAAATTTATTCTCTCTACAGGTACTGTCATCAACCCATTGATTCATTTATTTATTCACACATTTAATGAAATTCTTTGAGACTTTGTATATATCAGGCACTCCAACTTTTTGGTGTCTGGGGCACACTGGAAGAAGAAGAGTTGACATGGTCCACATATTCAATACATTGCAACATGTAATCACACAAAAATCTCATAATGTTTTAAACAAATTTGCGATTTTGTGTTGGGTCACATTCATGGCCATCCTGGACCACATGTGGCCCGCAGGCTCCCAGGTTGGACACCCCTAGATAATGCAGAAGTAAAGATGAAAATACATGCTTCCTGCCCTCAGGAAGGTTATAGTCTAGTTGGGAAACAGGTATGTGGACAAGTATTTGCAGGGATAATAGTGTGTGTATTTATAAAGCTCATTCAGTGACAACACAACCTGAAGAGAGTCTGCTGGGGACACTAGAGAAGGCTTCCAGGAGGGGCCTATAACAGGTCATCAAATAACGTTGTTTTGTTCAATGTCATCTTGTGATATTGTTGATGAGATGCTAAAAAAAACTAAACTCTTGTTATGTCATTTTGCTTCTGGTAAAATTGGTTTCATTATGAACTATTTTTTTTGAAGTCAAGAACCTATGGATGGCATTAACTGAGGACTTACTGTACATTTAAAAAATTATTTTATTGTTGTTCAATTACAGTTGTCTGCATCCTCTCCCCTCCCCTCCCCCCACCCCTTCTAAACCCACCTCCCTCTCCTGCCTCCCTCCTCCCCCTTGGTTCTGTCCATGTGTCCTCTATAGTGGTTCCTGAAAACCCTTCTCCCCATTGTCCCCTCTCCCCTCCCCCCTGGCTATTGTTAGATTGTTCTTAATTTCAATGTCTCTGGTTAAGTTTTTCTTGCTTTTTCCTTTTGTTGATTATGTTCCGGTTAAAGGTGAGATCATATGGTATTTGTCCCTCACGCCTGGCCTATTTCACTTAGCATAATGCTCTCCAGTTCCATCCATGCTGTAAAAAAGGGTAGGAGCTCCTTCTTTTATCTGCTGCATAGAATTCCATTGTGTAAACGTACCATAGTTTCTTGATCCACTCATTTGCTGATGGGCACTTAGGTTGTTTCCAGCACTGGGCTATTGTAAATTGTGCTGCTGTGAACATTGGGGTGCATAGGTTCCTTTGAATTGGTGTTTCAGGGCTCTTAGGGTATAATCCCAGCAGTGGAATTGCTGGGTCAAAAGGCAGTTCCATTTTTAGTTTTCTGAGGAAATTCCATGCTGTTTTCTACAGTGGCTGCACCAGTCTGCATTCCCACCAACAGGGCAGTAGGGTTCCCTTTTCTCCACATCCCCTCTAACAGTCATCTGTTGCTTTGTTGATAATGGCCATTCTGACTGTGTGAGGTGGTATCTCATTGTGGCTTTCATTTGCATCTCTCTGATGGCTAATGATGTTGAGCTTCTTTTCATATGTCTCTGGACCCTCTGTATGTCCTCTTTGGAGAAGTGTCTGTTCAATGCTTTTGCCCATTTAAACTCAGGCTTAAAAGAGTAAATAGAAGTCTTCTGAGTAATGAGAAGGCCTTCTAGATTAAAGTGAAAACACAGAATTCAGGGAGACCTGGAGTGTTTCTGGAATAAGTAATTCAGTGTTGCTGGATCATCATGTGACAGGGAAAGATCTAGAGAGGAGACAGCAGAACTAGACAGAAACCAGACCCTCAGAGGTATGCACTGTTGGTATTCAATGGAGTTTAGCTTCTACCCTGAATGAGGTGAGCAACAATTGAAGAGTTATGCCAGGAGAGTAATATGATCAGATCTAAATGGCAAAAGACCACTGAGGTTATATAGAGCATAAACCAGAGGGATAAATGTAAGCATCAATGTTCTAGGCATTTTTATTTATTTTTCTAGGGCCTCCATCTTTCTTCTTCCTTAAAATAAAGCTTCATAATTAATAAATGAGAATCTGGGTACTTCAAAATGGTCATACCTACTATAATTTGATATATTAAAACATCTGCTTGTGAATCGTGACTCTGATAATCTTACAAACATTTGGAAATTATGCTCTATTTTGCCATAGGCAGATCAGTTCAAAAGAATGAAGCTCACTTTGGTTTTAGGTATATCAAGAAAAAAATACGGTTACGCCACCCAAAGGCCAGCCAGGTGCACCTGTGGCCTCAGAGAAGGAAATATGTGCTTCTTGCTGCAAACATGCACATTTTGTAGTTTGTGCATAATTCTGTCAGGGCCCTACATTAGCATACATATTCTTAAAAAAATGCTTCTTTTTTGGCAGAAGTACCCTGTGGAGAGTAAATGACTACCTTTCTGAAGGCCTATTCCCTGCAGGTCATTTTATCCACAACATCATGTCCACCTCTCAGTAAAATCCAAAGAACAGTATAAGGCAAAAGTAACACAGTTTGAAGTGAATTAGGACCAGCAATTGGTCCTCCTTGCCAACTACCTGAATAATTTTATGGTGTCTTAGTGCAACTTTGGTGGTTTTTAACATACTTATTATCAAAGGTTCAAAGCCTGATTTCTCCTTATTAACATGCAATATATTTAAGGTGAAACAGCACAGCAAAGACAGCATTTCTTCTGTGGTCATTATGGAGTTTTACTCAAAAGAAAAATCTCTCCACTCTTTTCTGGGAAATGCTATTCTAGGAATCTGTGGTGGAATAAAATCCCAATGCAAAGCCTGTGTCAAAATGCTGAATCCAGAAGAATTTGGCATAAATAAGACATGGAGTTAGCTGACATGAGATATTGCATTTATTCCATTGTTGGCGAGGACAACACTGGGCTGCTATTGTCACAGGTGAAAAGTGTTTTCAAAGTCTGCTCTGGTGCTTGTTAGATAAGAGACTGCCTTAGTCTGAATGCCCTGGACAAGATTTATACACATCACTGAAATGGACTTGTGTTTACAGTATGTCCTCGCTCGCCAGGATTAACAGTGGAAGGGCAGTGTGAGTGACATCAGGCAGGGAAACCTCAAACAACCTTTGGGAAGTGCTAGGAGGCTGCTTAGAAGAAAACAGATTTTCTCAATCTACTCTGACTCAGGGCAGGTAGAAAGCCCTCTCCTGACCAAGAACACCCCCCAAGATGCTGTTATGGTTTTTTAGGAGGAAACTTATTTCAGCTGGCGGAACTTTCTAGCTTGCAATAAAGTGTATTAAATAAACCAGAGTTCTGCCGCCATCCTCTTTAGAAAGGGTAAGATGCTTTGCAAAAAAAAAAAAAAAAAAAAAAAGTCACAGAACTAAATGATGATCCTTAGTGTGGAGTTTTAAATACACGCCAATGTGCCACAATCACAATTTAAGGAGATCTTTATGTAAAGTTGGGCTCCCTCCCCATTTAGTATGCGTTTTCACTGCACAGGGCTCCTCTCTTGCATGCTCTCACTTGGGGACAATTCAGCCCTTGCCTGTGCTCCCAGGGACGGTGCTGTTTTCCAGTTCCTTTATGACCTATGCAGAAATTATCTCTGCTTCTAAACCATCAAATGTAGTGTGTGGGTGCTGTGGCTGTTTTCCAGTGAGCTGAAAAGCTCTCATGACTTGGCATACAGTCTTTCCCTGGGCCCTTCAGTAATGGCATTTCACTTAATACAATACACCCCTAACTGAGTTTTAGTGATTTCAAATGAATTTAGTCTCCTTATCAATATCCTCTATTTGGTGGCGTGCTTGCTCTTCAGTGCACTGTGCCAATAAATCCAGCACAAGGGCTGCCTCCTCCCCTCTCAATTGTCTGGCCTCTCTCCTATGAAAGCAAACATCAGGCAGCAGAAAAGGAGGCTCTCAGAGAACTTGTTTGTATCATAAATGTAAATATCAATAAACTCAGAAGGTTGACAAGGGCATGCTCTCCATAGATTTGGCCATGTTGTTGGCTGTTTTACAAGTGAGATGTAGTTGGAACACTAGGAAGCCGGAGCAGTTTGCTTGCAGTCCTAAAAGGACATGTCAAAATCTCAATCCACATAAATTGTTGACCTGTTCAAAAAAAAAAAAAAAAAACAACTCAGTGAGTCCCTGTCACAGGGCGAGGCAGCACACACCTAAGAGCAAAGAAGGTGCCTTTCCAGGGGTATCTGTAGATTCCACATGACCCGCAACTGATAAAGAGTGTTTCAGTGCTTTCCAAACTAAAATGCTCTTAGGGAACATTTCTTTTTCTGTTTTTTTTTTTTTTTTTTTTTTTTGTATGCTTTCCTCTCTTCTTTTTAAAAAGAGATTATTTCAACATGACTATACATTTCAATATGGTAACCAGGATATTGATATAGACTTAATCAAGGTACAGATGTTTCCAGTGACACAAGGACCCCTCATGTTGCCTTTTATAGCTATGCCTACTTCCTTTCATCCCCACACCTCCTTAGCCCCTGGAAATCACTCGTCTTTTTCCACTTCCAAGATTCTATTGTTACCAGGATGCTATGCACATGGAATCATGGGATTGGGTTTTTTCACTTGTAATCATTCTCTGGAAGTTCATCCAGGTACGTATGGTCATTTGTTCTTTTTGCTTGCTGACTAGTATTTCATGGTATGAATGTACCACAGTTTGTTGAACCATTCACCTAATAAAGGACAGAAAAGTTTTGTCTGGATTGGGGGTATTATAAATAATACTGCTATAAACATCTCTGTACAGATTTCTGTGGGAACATAAATTTTTATTTCTCTAGGATAAATTTCCAGTAGTGTAACTGCTGGGTAATAGGTAGTTCATGTTTAGTCTTCTTCTTTTTTTTTTTTAATTACTTTATTGTTGTTCAATTACAGTTATTTGCATCCTCTCCCTCCCCTCCCCCCTCCCCCCACCTCCCCCCAGCCTCCCACCTCCCCCTTAGCTCCCTCCATGTGTCCTCTACAGTGATTCCTGAAAACGCCTCTCCCCATTGTCCCCTCCCCACTCCCCCACGGCCATTGATAGACTGTT